>MJUU01007584.1:232068-247799 GCA_002080025.1 Modiolus philippinarum
TAGGTTGGTCTTGAGTAGTACATGTCAGTCTGGCATATGACTTTTGTCCTTGACCTCAATTTGACGGTCCAGTGACCATGTTAAGTTTCTCTGATTAGATCCATATCTCAATAACTGTATGTGGTAGGTCAATGATATTTGGTATATAGGTTGGTCTTGAGTAGTGTATGTCAGTCTGGCATATGACTTTTGTCCTTGACCTCAATTTCACGGTCTAGTGACCATGTTTAGTTTCTCTGATTATGTCAATTTCTCAATAACTATTAGTGGTAGGTCAATGATATTTAGTATGAAAGTTGATCTTGGGTAGTACATATCAGTCTGGCATATGGCTTTCATCTGTGACCTCAATTTTACGGTCCAATGAACATGTTAAGTTTTTGTGCTTAGGTTAGTTTCTCAGTAACTATAAGTGGTTGGTCAATGATATATGGTATGTAGGTTGGTCTTAGGTAGTACATGACAGTCTGCTATATGGCTTTTGTCTGTGATCTCAATTTCACGGTCCAATGAACATGTTAAGTTTTTGTGCTTTGTTTAGATTCTCAGTAACCATAAGTGTTAGGTCAATAATATATGGTATGTAGGTTGGTCTTAGGCAGTACATGACCATCTGCTATATGGCTTTTGTCCTTGACCTCAATTTCACAGTCTAATGAGCATGTTAAGATTTTAAGATTCTTCCTAGAAAGCAATTAAATGTTCTAAACTGAGTCGCTGTACACAATGTAAACGGGTTAACCATGTTCAGCCATAGCAGGTTATGTCCAGAATGAAGATTTAGCAAAATCTATTTTGGAACTTTTATAACTTATCTGCTAGTTCGCATATTCAACAATTGCATAATCACTTTGGATAATTTTTTTGTTTTATGATGAAAAAAATTGTGGGGAAAAGGGGGGGGGGGGGGGGGGTGATGTTTGACAACTAAAAACAGAATGTCAAGATGCAGACTATATATGTATTCAACACTAATTTAGGCGAAATCTCAGGAGGTTGAGGAGATCTGATCAAAGCTGGGATCTTGCCAGTACCTCACTAAGATTTCATTTGTTACAGAAAAGCACTTGGTGGTAATTCAATAAATAAACAAATAACATCGGGGAACAAATTGAGCAAACCGCCGGTTTACTCGACCTGTTCTCTACAGAAACATGTGTTTGATTAAATAACTTCACAAAACGTGAGTAATTAAATAAATTATTGATAGGAGTGCATGCATAATCATATCAGTTTGCTACATTGCGATTTTAAAATTAATAGTGTAGGGGGATTTTCTACAAATTTTCCATAGGTTTAACATTGGAATGAAAAAGGGGTACACAATCCTTAAACTTTACACATTTTAATCTTCTCTGAAACCACTCAGCCAATTTGAACCAAACTTGCCAGGGTTGGTCCTTTGACCACCAGCTCTCACCTCAGCCTCTATCTTGTTCATGTTCTGGGATTAATTTTTATAAAAAATCAATTAATTCCACACAAAATTCTGGTTTTTGTTTTCCCGTTTCAACCAGAATGGGATCCCAGCTTGAGACAGTTATCCCGAATGGGATCCCAGTTTCAGATATTTATCCCGAACGGGATCCCGGCTCCAGAAGCTTATCCCGGCATATCCCGCCATTTTCACCATGATTTCATCGGGATCCCAATGGGATCCCGATTTCATTTTCTCTTGGGCTTGATGTCGCAACTTCAAAACTGATGTTAAAAATTGTTCATTGACCGCCATATTTAAAATGGCTGCCGAAAAGGTGGGAAAATTCAACATTGTCCGATTTCAAAGAAATTTGATTTCCAAATAGATATTGATGTTGTGACTTCAAAACCGATGTTGAAAATTGTTTGTTGACTGCCGTTTACAAAATGACGTCTCGACTTCAAAACTGGTGTCGAAAGTGGTCCCTAGCAAGAACGTTTTTTATCAAAAAAGCCCAACAAAGAAATATAGTAAAACATGATCAGACTGTAAAAACAGTTCAAGATATTGGAGGTGTTCGACCTACGAAAGTTTGAGATACTGAAGATCAACTGTATAACTTACATTGTTACCTTGATTGTTGCAACTGAAAGCCAGGTGAGCGATACAGGCTCCTGGGAGCCTCTGGTTTTTCTTTGGATTTCTCTTGATGTAAACTTTTAGTTGGTAGTCAACAGATACTTCTTACCATTTCCAATCAATAAGTGATTAAAAGGGATAATTTTTATTTTCACTTATTTGTGTCCAGTTACAAAAAATGTAATTATAAGGTCCTTATTGTGACCAGCAAATTACTGTGTTCTTGTTCATTTGAATTTACAAGGTCCTTATTGTGACCAGCAAATTACTGTGTTCTTGTTCATTTGAATTTACACTAGTTCAAACTTCAGTTGTCGACTTGCTGCAGTCGTATCATGCTGAGCTCGGCATAGCCCTTTATTAAAGATAGGTAAGAGTTGAAAGGTTTAAGTAGCTACAAGCTACTCTTGATGTTATGTTCATAAAAAAACTGTTGGAATACTGAAATGAGTCGGATTGAGCAAAAAGATCTGCATGTTGGAAAACTCATGCAAAGATCTGTGAATCTACCCTTTCAATTAAACAGCAGCCAGGCTCAGTCATTGTGATTATTGTACAGCATGTCCCTTTGAATTCAAATTGGCTGCCTGTGGAGAATATATTTTAACTTTGAACCCTGTTAGAAAGCTCATTCAAAGATCGTTTCTCTTTAACTCGACCAATTGGAACCAATTTCCTCCACAGTAGTGCTGGGCTGGTCCCCTTTAACATTTACCCTTTTGTAAAGCTTGTTATTCTCAGAAACTCTTGGCATCAGAACTGAACTATGTCATAATATTCTTTGGGTGGTCCCTTTTTAAAGTCATGTCCAGCAGATTTATATAAAATGCAGTTTACAGGTGAAGCACAGCAGAGCATGTTAACGGACATTTTGATGGTCAAATTAAAATTGACGCCCTTTGGTATTCAAATAATGTACTGATATTTTGATTCTAATACAAAAAGAATGATTTTTGTGTCGCCTGCTGTGAGCAGAGTCGAAACATAGGAATTACTATCCGTCGTCTTACATTGTTTTCGTCTTCGTCGTACTGTGTTGTTGTCCTGCCTTGTCCGTCAGTTTTTGAATCCGCAACTCCTTCAAAACTGCTTGTCCAATTTCAATGAAACTTTCAGAATTTGTTGTTCACCTGGTTTAGTTGTGCACCTGATACTTAGAATTTTGATTTTACAGATTTTCAGAGGGTCACGGAGCTAAATTGCTCATTGTGAATGTGTTGGTTTTGAATCCGTAACTGACCTTCAAAATTGTGTGTCTGATTCCAACGAAACTGTCAGGATATTTTGATCACCTGGGGTAGTTGTGCACCTGATACTAGAATTTTGGTTTTATAGATTTTAGAGGCTCACGGAGCCAAATTGCTCATTGTTGGTCTGTTAGATTTTAATCCGCAACTCCTTCAAAACCAACCAAACTTTCAGGATATGTTGTTTACCTGCTGTAGTAGTGCACCTGATACTTGGAATTTTGATTTTACAGATTTTATGTTCTATATTTGACTTGGGTATTTGACTATTTGTATCTGTAACCATCGTAGGAACCAGACTATAAAGGGAACCTACTTTGTCCTAGTTGTGTAGATGGTGAAAGTAAAGGTCAGTTTTGACCAATCAAAACCTTTGTTATATAAATGTTACATTAGAATTAACATTTAGCCTTTCATAAAACTCGTTATTCTTGGAAACTACATGGTCAATCAGAGCCAAACTCTTTGGGTGGTCCCTTGTTAAAGTCATGTCCAGCAGATTAGGCCCCCCCAAAAAATAGCTGTGTTTACGGTCAACTGACCGACCCTATCTTTTTGCCTCCGACCCTACCTTTTTTTATCATCAAAATTTTGTCAAACATCCATTTTTGCCCCAATGTACAAGAACTGCAAAAGTTTTGATTGAAAAACCCTTCCGCGCGAGGTAAATTTAAGGTAGAAACACATTTTTAAAGTCAATGATAACAAAATGACCCAGATTACGTCACTTCCGGTTTGGGTAAAGACAAAATTGATACCGGACTGGAGAAAACACGTAAAAAATCTGGATTATTGCCGATTTCAAAAAAAAAAAAAATATAAAAAAAACATTCCGACCGACCGACCCTAATTTTTTTCAGCATGTGACAGTAAACTCACATATTTTTTTTTTGGCCTTACATAATATCCAAGACCAAGATATCTGCCTTCTGGACACATTTGTGTTGCCTGCATTCATGCAATGGACACATAGGTGATCAGTGTCCATGTCGTGCAACATCATCGGTGTTTTGTTGCCTGTGTCCACAGAGTGGCAACATACAGTGATATCCACCCATCATTTTTGGTCGTCATTGGCATCACAAAAATTTTCTGTCACATTTTTCTCAGTTGCAGTTAACATGGAGCATCAGTATTGAGACCTTTGGTGGTATTCTGATGATCTGAAAAAGTCTCAAATCAGTTGTTCGACTGTCCAGATAATAGGCTAACTAAAAGTACATATGAACATTTGAGAAAAAAAAATAATAAGGCCATACAAAATAATTTATTGGTTTAACCTTATGCCATAACTTTGCATTTGTCTTCCATTTTTCATCTCGTCCCTGATCCATTCCATGTCTAGCCATTGTTAACATTCCATTGAAAGATATTCTCATCTGAAACAATATACCAATTGTAAGCAAACTTTGGTGGTCCCATTAAAAGGTTGTTTTTGGGGGTTGACACGTCACAAAAAGGTGCCACCAGCTAGGAAAATAGCTTAATATTGGACTCTTATGGCAAACATATTTAAAGATTTTCTACTCAGAAACCACTGGACAAATTAGAACATAAATTAGTCACAGTAATCTTTTGTGGTCCCTTTTAAAAAAAGGTGATATTTAGGTGCATACCTAATGCGACATGGCACTCAACATGGAGCATAGTTTAACTTTATGCCTATCTGAAACTATTAGTACATGTACTTTTGCAACAAAACTTGGGTCAAAATGCTTCTTGGATAGACTTGTTTAAAAAATGTGCCCAGCAAGTTCTGTTCAAGATGGTCGCCAATGAATCATAGTTCAGCATTGGACCCAATGGGAACAATTTCAAGACTGTTCTCATCCTAAAAACTATTAGGCCATTTGGAACGAATAGGTTAAATTTGATGTAAAATCAGTGCATGTATTATAATACAATCACTCAACAGCTATACTTTTAGCTAAAAGATGATATATTGTGTAGGTTCTTTATTATATTACACAAGATACCACAATATTTTTTCCTAGGTTTTATGACATTTAGATTTCTCTGATCTTCTTAAAAAGTATATCCCAAGCCATTTGTATATGGCCGTTTAGCCAGTTCCAGATGAAATTTGATAAACCAGAGACGTAATGTATCACCATGTTAAAGCCAGTCACTAAAAGATTTAATTTTCATCCACGACTCTGTTGTCTATTACACAGAGTCATATTTTCTGCGAAATTAATTTCTTTATTTGGGAAACATTTAGCTGCATATTGGGAAAGGAAATGGCAAATACACTGTACGTGATTGACGCTGAAACTTAGCATCGGCTTAGATTAGGTCGTGTAATGTCTTTATATCAGCGTTAGCAATCTTCATCAATTATTGACAAACAATAGAATCCTATCGTTTGATATCGTCAATACAATCAACTCTCATTTTTGTTACATCGGAATGCAGTGAAATGGATGAGAGCTGATTTAGTAGAAGGGATTGTTTTTTAAATGTGATTACGATTTTTTCAAGCGTGTTAAAGATTTTTAACCTTATATAATTGTTTCAGATAATGCCTGGATTCTAACAGTTGAATGCAAGCAAGGTCAGTGATGTGTTTTAAAATTATTAGTCGATTTTATTTTTTTCATTTTATGAAATTTATATGGTGCATGCAGAGTTATTGAAATATTTAATTATTTTCATTTTTGGCCAAATGAGTATTTTATGCTATTGATTTTGAACAATATAGCTTGATATTGGACTAAACTTCTTGGAAGCATGTGAACATCAAAGGAGAGATCAAGATCACATCTCTTTAACAGCATCAGTAGAAAAGTTAAGTAGCGACAAATAAAATGGGGGATATTTATTTGTATGTAAATTAGCATGTTATTGACTCTGAGATGGTTGGTTGATTTATCAACAGTCGATTACACAGGATATAGAGATTTCTTTTGTTCCTTTAATTGATGTATTATTTTACTGCTTATGTTTTACTCGGAACTAACTTGTTAGCAGAAAAGTAGTTAAAAAGTTATTAAGCATTTGTTAAGTTTATAGTAAATTATTTGAAATGTTATCTCAAAGAAAGAGGGGATTTTGCAAAAAAAAAAATTAAATCCAAATACAATAAGATAAAAAATTAAGAGATAACCGTACTGTATTTTAGGAACTGAGGGGGTAAATTGTAGATTCACTGTTGCAAACTGAGTTTTCTGGCGACACCTTAGCTGAGCTTGAAAACAGATGTTTGCGACAGGAAAATCCTAGATTTTTCTTTGAAGATCCTAAAATACAGTTTGGTTATCTCTATTCTAATACAAATCCAAAAAAAAACCATTTATAATAGATTTTTAAACGACAGGAAGTTTCTATTGGTTCTGACAGTAAATCGTGGATTTTACCCCCTCAAAATTCTGACGCCATCCAATCAAAACTAAGTGCATTTTAGATTCTTTAGTAAAAGGACATCCTGCTCTGAGTTAATTATTAAAATAAAACAGGGGGCATGAACATAGAAATAAAGCATTGCAAGGTCTTTGTAATGGCAAATAGTGTTACTTAGCTGTAAATGGTCTCCCTTTGAACCCTTTGGATTTGTGAATATAGATAACATTGTATGAACAAGTGTTAGTTTTAATACTCTGAAATTCTAAAAATTATGACAAAGCTTTTTTTGTAGCCATCGTGTAGTAAAAACTTATTCCGTTTTCACTATTTGATGAATTAGAAATACTGTAAAATAACTGAAATTTAAGACACCAGTGTTCATAGTTTGAATTTGCATTTTTAGTGCAAAAAGGCAAACTAAGAAAATTTGTGATAAAGAAAACAATCAAGTGATTTGCAAATTTTTTGATTACTTAAGAATTTATATTTCATTTGCAATTTTTGCAACATCCGTTCTGAAAATGATATGCATGATATCTAAATGTTATTAACCAGTAAATTAGCAATTTTCAAAACATTTTCATTGTACAAATATTGCAAATAATGAACAGTGTTGATCACTTAGAAGTATGGAATATAGGACATTTTGTTTTTGATACGGACTTTATCACAGCCAGTATCAAGTGAGCCCGCTAGGGCGAGCTTGATGCGTTACGCCGTGATAAAGTCTGTATCAAAAACAAAATTTACTATATTTCTTTTATCGGTAATTCACAAAATGATAAACAGAACCCTAAAATAAATTGAAATAAACTGAAATTTCTATGTTCACACAATTAATCTATTGTTTATTGCAATTATTTAAATGCATTCTTCATTCAACGTCTTATTTGATGAACACGACAAATAGTACAAAACATGACGTCAGCTTAGCAACCTGCATGTGACACCTCCACAGTGACCTAATAATTTCATGATAATGTCCAGTTCGGTGATACTGGGATTATCAGTCTTTAGATCAAAGGAAATTCATACAAATTACCGATAAATATTGTTTCTTGGATTTCATTTATTTACATCTTTGTGAATTGTATTTATGAATTTTATGTCATCTGGGAAATACAATATTGATGTACCATTTCAGCCTGTAAAATTTTATTGTCCCCTGCTGCACCGCGACGGTGGGACATAGTAATGGTCTGCGTCCATGTGTCTGTCCGTCCGTCCATCCGTCCGTCCGTCTGTCTGTCACACTTTCTTGTGGACGCAACTCCTCGGAAACCGTGTATTGGATCATAATCAAATTTTGTAGGATTGTTAGTCACTATATGTACTAGATCATATCGCACCACCATTTTGATTCGTCAATTTTTATAGGAGTTATTGAACTTTGACCATTTTTAGCAATACTATACAACTGGAGATCTTGTGGACGCAACTCCTCGTAAACCAAGTATTGGATTTTGTTCAAATTTTGTAGGATTGTTAGTCACTATATGTACTAGATCATATCGCACCGCCATTTTGATTCGTCAATTTTTATAGGAGTTATGGGACTTTGACGATTTTTAGCAATACTATACAAATGGAGATCTTGTGGACGCAACTCCTCGGAAAAAGTGCATTGGATTTTGTTCAAATTTTGTAGGATTGTTAGTCACTATATGTACTAGATCATATCGCACTGCCATTTTAATTCGTCAAATTTTGTTGGAGTTATGGGACTTTGATTATTTCCACATTGTTATGCAATGGCAAATCTTGTGGACACAACTCCTTAAAAACCGCTGGTCAGAATTCATTCAAATTTTACAGGATTGTTAGTCACCACTAGTACTAGATCATATCGCATCGCCATGTTGATTCGTCAAATTTTGTGGGAGTTATGGGACTTTAATTATTTCCACATTGTTATACAATGGCAAATCTTGTGGACGCAACTCCTCAGAAACCGCTGGTCAGAATTCATTCAAATTTTACAGGATTGTTAGTCATCATTAGTACTAGATCATATCACATCGCCTTTTTGATTCGTAAAATTTTGTGAAAGTTATGGGACTTTAATTATTTCCACATAGTTATAAAATGGCAAATGTTGTGGACGCAAGTTCTTAGAAACGGCTGTTCAGAATTCATTCAAATTTTACAGGATTGTTAGTCACCATTAGTACTAGATCATATCACATCGCCAATTTAATTCGTCAAATTTTGTGGGAGTTATGGGACTTTGATTATTTCCACATTGTTATACAATCGCAAATCTTGTGGACGCAACTCCTCAGAAACTGATGGTCGGAATTCATTCTAATTATACAGGATTGTTAGTCGTTATATGTAATAGATCATATCACTACGCCATTTTGATTCGACAAATTTTAAGGGAGTTATTGGACTTTATCGACTTAATGCATACTACAACATAGGGAGACTTTCTGGACACATCTTGTTATACTCCAATTAAGGGATTTTGCTGAAATTTTGCTTAGCTATTTGCCACCTAATGCAGTTGATCATATCCTGCCGCCATTTTGATTCTCAAAATTTTACATGAGAAATGGGACTTTATTGACTTTTCTGTGGCGGCGGGGGACATAGCTACGCGTAGCAATCTTGTATTGATTGAAGAGTACATTTTTCTTTTTTTTTTCCTGTCACTATGAACTTATAAATATTCATATTTAAATCACTAGATATATTTTGTTGTTCGTCATACAGAAGAGTTCAGAGTTCATCCCGTAGTGCAAGTTTGCCAATTAGGTTTCGTGACCACCAATAATTGAAGATTTATAAATCAAACGATATAAAGAAAAAAAGTTGATTGGACTGCCAGTCAGATTGTATCATATCGTTAATATGTCTCTTGTTTTGAAGAACAAGTCGATTATAAGATGATAGAGAGATGTTATTCTGTGTGTTGAAATTTATAGTATTTTTTCTGAATCTTCAATCTGTTTCAAGTGACTGAACTTGTTGCGTAACAATAAGTTTTCTTTTCAATTCCATTTTTTTTGTAAGTCTATGAAGATCTTGTATAGAATTTGATATGGCATATTAAAAAATTTCTTCGATATTATAGAATGAATTGGGAAATAAGGAAATTTTCAGAAAATAATTTTGTAAAAATAAGTATATGATATCTAAAGGAAACATTATACTGCAAAAATTCTATTTTGTGGTTTTTTACACAGAATTGGATCATATTACATGTATAAAAAACAAATGTTTTAACATCTAAATCCTTTATTTTAAAAAAAGAAAAAAAGAAGAAAGAAAAAAAATTGAAGTCACGTCTTTTCCAATATTTATATAAAATTTTGCTGTTGGAGACAATGCTGCTTCTCCATTCTCATATGAAGAGTTCTTGAAAAGTGTCAAACCAAAGGTTATTCTGTCAAATCATGACGGACTGACAAGATTTGCTATCCTGTCAGAAAAAAGTCCAAAAATTTTGTCATTGCAATAATACTGTAGACTGATAGAAGCTTGCGCAGATCAACATTGGCGTATCTGACATGAAAAAATGTGTTCAAATTTCTATCATATTTTGTTTGCCAGGACATCAATATGTATGTATTTTGAATGATTTGTATCATAATGTATCATGATTTGAAAAAAAATACGTGATAGTAAAATAAATTAATTTCACCAGAACATAAAACATCCAGGGTATATTATATTGCATTATCTAGTTTAAATTTTCATATTCTGTATAAATACACTGAGAATCACATTTGCCGTTGATTAAATTCTACAAATTATGTAAAATTTCAATTTAAGTGATTAAAGTCTAATTATGTCTTATTTCTAATATCCTTTCACATCTCTATTGCATTTGTCTGGGATAAAAATTCAATTTAATTCAGGTTTTCCTGCAATTGAATGCATGATTCATCCTAGATATTTTCAATTTTTTAGGATTGTATATCTTTCCTAGTTTGGTAATATCATTTACGGATAGAGTATATAATATATAGAAGAGGAATGCTAGGTTACACTTTTTATCACAAGGAATTTTAATACACATTGAAAAAGATACCTGATTGAAAATTTCAAAATTTTTCCTCTTCAGATTAAACTTTTTAAGTCAACATCATTGATTTGGTTTTGTGTAAATTTGGTGATAATCGTCTGAGGAGATTTTATGGTCTCAAATTGTGTAAGTGGCAGCATGTCAGTAGAGCTGAAAACAGATATTTGCAACGATAAAATCTTAGATTTACATCTGAAGTTGATAGGATACACGTAGTTATCTCCACTCTAATACACACCGTTTAATAAAAATATGGTAAAAGTCAATGTAAAGGTGGTTCAGGGGTATAAGCAAAATCCGTCAGAATTTTTCAATAGTTTTTAGCTCACCTGGCTTATGCCAGGGTGAGCTTTTGCCATCACTTTTCATCCGCCGTCTGTCCGTGCGTCGTCCGTCCGGCATATACTTTTCATTCACAGATCTTCTCCTCTGAAACTACTGGGCCAATTGAAACCAAATTTGGCCACAATAGTCCTTAGATGGTCCCCTGCTAAAAAGTTGTTTTTCAGATCCATGTGATATCCAAGATGGCCGCCAGCAGGGATCATAGTTTTTAACATTGGACCCTATGGGAAAATACTTTCAAAGATCTTCTCCCCTGAAACTACTTGGCCAATTGAAATCAAACTTGGCCACAATAGTCCTTAGATGGTCCCCTGCAAAAAAGCTGTTTTTCAGATCTGCGCTATATCCAAGATGGCCGCCAGCGGGGATCATAGTTTTAACATTGGACCCTATGGGAAAACACTTTCAAAGATCTTCTCCTCTGAAACTACTAAGCCAGTTGAAACCAAACTTGGCCAAAATAGTCCTTAGATGGTCCCCTGCAAAAAAGTTGTTTTTCAGATCTGCGCTTTTTTCAAGATGGCTGCCAGCGGGGATCATAGTTTTAGCATTGGACCCTATGGGAAAGCACATTCAAAAATCTTCTCCTCTGAAACTACTTGGCCATTTAAAACCAGACTTGGCCACAATATAGTCCTTAGACGGTCCCCTGCAAAAAAGTTGTTTTTTAGATCCGCGCTATATCCAAGATGGCCACCAGCGGGATCATAGTTTTAACACTGGACCCTAGGGGACAACACTTTCAAAGATCTTCTCCTCTGAAACTACTGAGCCAATTGAAACCAAAATTGGCCACACACAATAGTCCTTAGATGGTCCCCTGGAAAATAGTTGTTTTTCAGATCCCCGCTATATCCAAGATGGCCGCCTGCGGGGATCATAGTTTTAACATTGGACCCTATGGGAAAACACTTTCAAAGATCTTCTCCTCTGAAACTACTGAGCCAATTGAAACCAAACTTGGCCACAATAGTCCTTAGATGGTCCCCTGCCAAAAAGTTGTTTTTCAGATCCGCACAATATCCAAGATGGCCACCCGTGGGGATCATAGTTTTAGCATTGGACCCTATGGTAAAACACTTTCAAAGATCTTCTCCTCTGAAACTACTTGCCAGCAGGGATCATAGTTTTGACATTGGACCCTATGGGAAAACACTTCTGAAACTTTTCAGCCAATTGGAACCAAACTTGGCCACAATAGTCATTAGGTTGTGGCCCTGCAAAAGAGTTGTTTTTCAGTTCTTTGCTTAAGGCAAGATGTCTGCCAGTGGGGAACAATTTTAACATTTGACCCTATGGGAAAACATTAAATATCTTCTCCTGAAATTACATAGCCAATAGTGAAAACATACTTGGTCACAACGGGCCATAGTTATTCCCGCTCGATAAATTTTCCTGGCTTGTCTGCATGGCATTCAAGATGGCCCCAGTGGGGAACATAGTTTAACCTTGAGACCTATTGGAAGCCTATCAGGAAAGCATTTAAAGATGTTCTCCTCTGAAAATATTTAGTCAATTGGAACCAAAATAAGACTCACTGGTCCCCTTCGAGAAAGGTGACAGTAGAACTGCACCCCATCCAAAATAGCTTCCAGTCTGGAATATAGTTTAACTTAAGATAATATAACATCAATGTCTATTAACAAATTTGAAAATAATGCCCTTAAAACATTGGGATTATTTTAACTGCATAAATCAGCCGTGGCCCAGGTGAGTGATACAGGCTCTTGAGAGCCTCTTGTTAGAACTTCAAAACATTAAATAAAAATTGGGGATCATAGACCATATAAGCTCACTATCTTTCATCAAAAATGGGGATTTTTATACCCTGCCACACGAAGTGGCGAGGTATTATGTGATACCTCAGTCGTGTGTCCATCCGTAAGTCTGTCTGTCCTTCCGTCCATCCGCCTGTCCCCGGAAGGTTTCCAACTGATAACTTGTGAATGAAATAACACAAGGTCTTCAAACTTGGTATGCAAGTTGTTTGCCACAAAACTCAGGCCAATTTCGATTTCGGGCTCAGAGGTCCAAGGGGTTCTTGAGTTATGCCCCTTGAAACTTTGAAATTTTGTGAAATTTAGCGTTTCCGACTGATAACTTGTGAACAAAATAACACAAGGTCTTCAAACTTGGTATTATTGTTTGTTTACCACAAAACTCGGGTCAAGGATGATTTTGGGTTCAGAGGTCCTAGGGGTTCTGAAGTTATGCCCCTTGAAACTTTGAAATTTTGTGAATTTTAGGGTTTCCGACTGATATCTCATGAACGAAATAACACAGGGTCTTCAAACTTGGTATGTAATTAAGTTGTTTACCACAAAACTCAGGTCAAGTTCGATTCCTTGAAACTTTGATTTTTGCAAATTTTAGGGTTTTGTACTCATAACTTGTGAATGAAATAACATAATGTCTTCAAACTTGGTATGTAAATTGTTTACCACAAAACACAGGCCAACTATGATTTTGGGTTCAGTGGTACACATACTGGTAGTTCTGGAGTTATGCCCCTTTTAACTTAGAAATTTTTGGAAATGTAAACGTGGTGGGGTACCATGTAATGCATCATTACTATTCTTTAGTTAAGGAAAATTATCAGAATTATCATTTTAAAAGAATTATTCAAGTTAAATCCTTGTGATTCCTTCAAAAAATATTTTTTTTTGAAATAGCCTCCCATGTTTAAATTTTCATTTCAGTACAAATACTATTCTGAATTTTTTGTCCAAAGTGAAGCCTAAAAAAAAGAGAAATGAGTCCATTATTTGTGTTTTAAGTGAAATATTGTAAAGATTTGTCAAAATTTTAAAATGTTTGTATATTTTTCTTTAATAAAAAAAAAAAAAAAACTTTTCAAAGCATGAAACATGAAATCATGTTAAGACGTCGAGTAATGATTTTATTTGTGCTCAATACCTGTTACTCTGCTAAAAAAAAGCGTAAATCGGACGGGCAAGGTAGATGTGCTATCCTTTAGAACACTGTCCATTTTTCGAAATAAATGAAACGGGTCCTTTCACTTCCACTCAAATCTTGGTATTTTTTTTTGCCTTTGCATATTCTACTCATAGGGCTACACTGCTGCCATGTGAAATGTGGCCCCTCAGTGCCGCCTTTGATTTTAGCCGCAACCTCCTTAAACACATCAGCTTTTCGGTAAGAAGATCCCAGCATATCCTGTACATGTTTGTCTGCCCATATATCCAGCAAACGATTATATAAACAATATTCCATGTAGCCATTATGATGGAAACGGTGGGAAAAAGGCATGTGGTTTTGTTTACCTTTCTTTGCACAATACAAGCGTTTGCAATAAAACAACACATGTTAAATGTAGATAAATCGTTCGTATTATCCAGATACATCATTGTTCAAACCACCTTGGTACTGGGTTTGAATGTGCGTTGTTTACCTGCACATTTACCTGTAAAACATTTTATATCTGGACGACAAATACGTGTTATTATGTGATAATCGTGTGAAAAAATTGTAGTATGAACCAGGTATAAATGTGGATAGTTTTCACTTTATCTGTCTTTCTGTTGACTTAATTTGACCCAATATTAATTAGTTCCAACAAAACATGGAATAAAACTCCAGTGTTGCCCAATCAAAATTTGGGTTAAAGAAATGAAGTTGTGGTAAAATTTGTCGAATTTGTTGTTGGTAAATTAGACTTGAATCAACTTAAATTCAATTTCTGTGTCAGTTTTTATGTGAATTTTACAGGTCTGCAAATGTAACAAACATCTATATCAAAGTGTCAGTATCATCCAAACAAGTTGTAAAACATTGTAGTCGGGATAGTGAAATAACAACAGGTTATAAATCAACATTTCAAATTAAACCTTGCAAATTATCTTTGTTTTTTGACAGATTCTAATGAAATGGCAAGAATCATATCCGATTAAGTACAAAAATAATGTTGGGGAAATTGATGCTAGATGTCCCAAAAGCTGTTTATGGGAGACTTGCTTTCCAAACTGGATTAGTTATTTTAAATGGATTTGTACAGAAAATCTTTAGGGAACGGCTTTACTGCAGTTTTTCTTTCAACGTCAGTAACAATATGTCATTCAAAAAAAGGATGTCGGAAAAAATTTATCTTGATAATGCCAAGTTGCAATGTGAAATGGTTTTAAAAATCATTGACCAAGTCAAGCATTGTATGAGATCAGCATGATCCATTAAAAATTGTTTGGTTGTGAATCGCCTTCATTTGTAACTGTCATCAATAGATAATTTGTAGACCAATCATTGCATGTCCTGCAATATTTTGTCACACACAATGAGGTGTCGGTGTTTTCTACTTCCGTAAAAATCTGTTCCAATTAGAAAACACGTCAAACTCCCATAAATAAAGTCTAGAAAACTATATACAATTGTTGGCTTTACGGCATAGCAGTTTTTGTCTCGCCCGCGACGAAAAGTCGCGGAGGCGAGACTTAGGGATAGCGTTTCCGGCGGCGGCGGCGGCGGCGGCGGCGTCAACAATTTGTAAACTATTGCGAATTAACAAGCTTATGTTAGTTGTAGGTCCATAGTTTTTTATGTGCAGTTGCATCCTTATGGGTACAACTCAAATCCCTACTAAGATTATGGCCCTGGTCCCTTAGTCACACATGAGCGATCACATTAAGTTTTTAGCAAGCAGTTTGTACAGCCAATACCAGTAGTCCTAGGCACTTGATATTTGACATGCAGTTGC
>MJUU01007584.1:248642-286431 GCA_002080025.1 Modiolus philippinarum
TACCAGTAGTCCTAGGCACTTGATATTTGACATGCAGTTGCATCTTGGGGAGTACATACCGATTCCACGCCCGGATGGTGGCCCTGGCCCCTTAGTCATGCATGAACGATCACATTAAGTTTTTCTCAAGCAGTTTGTACAGCCTATACCAGTAGTCCTAGGCACTTGATATTTGATATGCAGTTGCGTCTATGGGAGTACATGCCAATTCCAGGCCCAGATGGTGGTCCTGGCCCCTTAGTCATGCATGAACGATCACTTTAAGTTTTAGCAGGCAGTTTGTACAGCCTATACCAGTAGTCCTAGGCACTTGATAATTGACATGTAGCTGCATCTTGGGGAGTACATACCGATTCCATGTCTAGATGGTGGCCCTGGTCCCTTAGTCACACATGAACGATCACTAAGTTTTTAGCAAGCAATTTGTACAGCCTATACCAGTAGTCCCAGTCACTAAGTAAACTAAGTTGAAGAATTATATTTTATTTTTATTACTGCAACAGTAGATTAATGTGCAAAATAAAGCGATGCAAGGGGCGGGCGAGACAAATCCTGTGTCCACAGTTTATTTTATGTGGAAATTGGATCAAATGTATGACAATTAAAAATGGAAAGTTTTATTGAATAAGTCCTAGTTCATTAACATATTACATTTTCAATTCTTCATTGAATCTTCCTATACATATCTGCATACTATCCCTATTTCAAGATGAGGCCTAAAAAAAAAATACCTGTGTTTCCGGTAACATACTCTTCAAAATTAGGGTCGGTAGGTAGGCATTTTTTTTTATTTTTCCAAAACTTCTTACATAGACACATAGTGTCTATCTTCTGGACTTTAACAGTGCTTCTTTAAAAATTGCCAAAAAAACTTTAGGGTCAAAAAAAGAAGGGAAATGGGGAATGTGTTGTAAAGAGGAGAGAGAGATACAACACAACTGACTTGTTGAACGTTTTCTTGTAATCTAAAGCGTGGTCACTGCGACGCGCCGTGCGTACGTTACAATGCATATCGCAACGTTAGGGGACATCGTATCCTGCGTAATTCCCGACATTCTCCAGGTCTCAAAAAATGAAATATACATTGTAAATACAATCTACGAAATGAACTTTTAGTATCTAATGCGGTATACTCACACTAATTCAATTACAGTCTAATCAAAATCGTTAAATCCAGTCTCTCTAAGTCCGTATAAGGAAATCTGTCCGTCAGGCTTGATCCTCTGAAAAGTGTATAAATGTATTACCCACCATCGTGTTGATTCCACTGACAATATGAGTAACCCATAATCAGTTGTACAGTTAGTGCTGTAAACTTTCATCAATGACTCAATGTTCTTTTCTTGTTCTGTTCTGTTATCAGGTTTTTCACACTTTCTCTTAAAGTTTTGGGTAACATTAACCTTGCCGGTTTTCATTTTGTTAGGTCTGTTTTTGCGTCTTTGTAGACACATACGTGGCGGAAATAATTTAGTGGCACATAAAGCGGCTTTTACGGATTCGGTTCCCATTGTTACTTGTTTTTCTCCTGAAGTTTGTAATGTACTGTCCGTCTCTTGACAATTGAATCGTAACCTCGGGTGTATCAGATTCTGTGATAGTTTAACTGGATTCCTCTCCTTTCATGTTGTATACAACTTCATTGAACTGTAGGTGTTTGTCCAGTTGCGTGTGATCTTCATCAAAACTTGAATCTGTCAAGTGAAAAAATCTTCTGAACCGTCTGATCTTTATGTCAGGATCAAGGGAATACTTGGTAGCGGCAATGATCTCTTCCTCAATGAGTTGTGGGTTGTTTTCCATGATATCTAGAATAGTTTCATCTAGGTGTTCCACATTTTTCACAATCCTTGTAAATGTCTGCATGGATGCGAATACTTCCTCGTTTTCATAAGTTGTTGAAATCTTGAAGTTGGACAATTTGTTGCATAATTCCTTGACCGCGTTGTGATTCTTAATCCTAATCGTAACCAATTTCTCCATTTTTAACATCCTGGTCACGGCACCAAATGTAAAGAGGAGAGAGTGATACAACACAACTGACTTGTTGAACGTTTACTTGTAATCTAAAGCGTGGTCACGGCGACGCGCCGTGCGTACGTTACAATGCATATCGCAACGTTAGGGGACATCGTATCTCGCGTAATTCCCGACATTTGTCAAAGAGACAAGGACCCAAAGGGGAGTAATAACAACTCAAAGCCACCATAAGATCTTCAATGAACTGTGAGAAAACCCCACACCCACGGCAGGTCGGAGTCGGCCCCTGAATAAAGAGTAATCAAGTTCAGCAAAATAAACATCATCCTAGACTCCAATAGACATAAAGTAAACTAACTAGAAAAAAGACAAGACACACAAAGGCTTAATAAATTTCCTGAAATGGGTAGGCATTTTTAGCCCCAAAAATGTAGGGTCAGTCGGGTTACCAGAAACACAGATTTTTTTTATTCTGCCTGACTGTAATGTCATGAAGATGCTAAAAATCAGTTTGAAAGTGGATTTGAAGCTCCCTTTATAGGTTTTATGCTAAGCAGTTGTCTTGTGCCTCAAACCCCCATGAGCATTTTCAAAGTTTTTATGCCTATATTCCTCTAGCAACACCTATAGTAACTTTTTCAAAACTGTCTTTTTCTTGTTCTCCAAAATCAAAGTCCTATAGAAACAGTTTGTATGATCTGAGAGTTTAGTTTACAAAAGTATATATTCTATAGAACTTTGATTATTTAATTATCAGACAGCAGCCAAAAGCAGTTATGAGAGAGTTGTGATAGGTACTACACCAGTTGAAGATGCTATTCGAATCATTAAAGAAATGCAAATGCAATAAGTTCATGCCCCAGAAAATTTGGCATAAATGGACATGCATTGAATATAGATATTTGACTTTTAATTGCTCATTGTATATTTTTCTATGATTATTTTTTTACTAAGGTTGAACTTCTAAGTTTGTATATTTAAGTTGTAGATGTTGGGATAACCAAATTGGATTTTAATGGCTTTATTGTTTTGTTCATTGCAATGCTTTTGTATTTTTTAATTTGCAGAAAAATTAAAAGAACTCCAATTCATTTATTACATTAACTTTAATCTGAAATTTTCTAGGAGTGCACAAAATTTAGAAAGATGTATGTTTGTGGAAGTAAATAAGTGACTTTGATAAATCGTCCCTACCATTAAAACAGGAAAACACATTACTTTACATCCATTTACCAATGAAGGATTTGTAAAGAGATTTTCAGTGGCAATTTTTATACATTGTAAATGTCTGTCACTTAATTTTGTATTTTGCTGCAGCCAGAATCGGGAGTTAATGGAACTGTTCTCACCTGTACGACATTAGCAGTCGATCGCAACATTAGATTTCACCTTCGTTTCTCCGAAGAATTGACAGGGCAAAATGCTTTCTAAGATCTGCTAAATTAGTATGAAATTTTATGAGTTTTAAATGTTTTGCACATATCATTCGAACACTTAAATGGAATTTAAATGACAGAGTCAGGAATAATATTTTTAAGCTCTTGGAATTTATAGTGGGAATATACATATCGGTGGGAAAAAATGAAACTATCTATTTTATGACATTTTAAGTCGTCTTGAGACTGCTTTTGAAATTCATTATAATTTAAAATCTTTCAGTGATTTTATAAGCTTTGAATTCAACTCCTTGGTGTGATAACAGTCAAAGGCAAGAGTTGCATTAGATGATTTACACTTCTTTTAAAAGCTCTTAATTTTCCTTAATTCCAAAATGACTATAGCTAATTTTGCTATCTCAAAACACAACTGATATTTGTAGTTCTTCAAATTTATCAGGGTTGGGCTTTTATGTAGACTGAAGTGTCAATCAAACAATGTCAAAACCCTGCATATAATTAAAGGAGACTGTATATTCTGATTTTCCTCATTGTTGCAGGATTAAGAAAAACAAAAACATGGAGCAATACATAAGTTGTACTAAATAAGAATGGATTTCAAAGAGAAGGAAAACCTTTTATGGTAAAATGATAATTTTACACAGTAGAACTTCAATGACTTGAGCACTTGAGGGCCTGGTGAATTTAGTTCGAGAAAGAGGGATGTTAGAATTACCAAGGCCCAGTTATGTTTCAACTTTAACAATGGGACAACAAAAAGGGTTCTAGTTATCCATGGTGTTCAAGTTATTGCAGTTCCTGCCATCAAAGTATTAGCGGTAAGGCTCTATCAAGTTAATTTGTAGATTCACATCCATCTGTAACAAAAAATCTGGGATGGGTGGGAGGGTTTTATTTTGTTTTTTTAACTGATTTTCACTAAAATTGATAGGAATTTAAAGAAAATTTCTGAATACTTGAAAAAAAAAAATTGAGCTTAGAAAAAATGGGACGGGTGGGGATGAGAATCTATCAATTAATTTGACTTGGCCTAATTGAAATTTTGATATGATTTTTTTTGTAATAAAACTTTTTGTGTTTTTAGAACAAAACATTATTTTTGAAAAATTAATTCAGAAAAATAACTTCATTTTCCTTACAATTTGACATTGAAATGTATTTTCTCTTGATATTTCCATTCTTTAGTTATTTAGGTAATAATTCATAGTCTTTGGCTATTTTCGTTATATACTGTTGTGAAGCAGGTGGTTTTGACAAAGCAAATCAATTATGATCATATTGTCTCTTTTTAGGGGAAAATGTCATTGGTTTTAACACTAATAGTGGTCTTATTGGCCAGTTACAAAAAAAAATGTTTTCTAAAAATAGAGATGATAGTCTTATTTAGGAGTTAACTAGAAAACATGAGGGGACTTTATAAACATAAGTGGATGATATATATCGGATAATGGTTTTTTAGCTCACCTGGCTATGCTATGGCCAAAAATTTGATGGGAGTGAAAACATGATTTTAAAAAACTGCGGAATTGTTTGAATAAAATTAAAATTGTATAACAATCATAAAGCCCTGTTGACACTGAGTCTTTTGCAGAATTCAAAAGAGCTTTAAACTTGAATGATTGAATATGGATAAACAAAGTGAAAGCACAGAGCATTGTGAAAGTCATAAAATAAAATAATGAAAAGCAATTTATTTTATTGATAATCATGTTAACCTATTATGCCTGTGTAATTGTGAATGTAAGCATGGTCAAAGGTATTATGCATGCTTGCATGTGCATGAAATCACCTAAGGTCAAACCATAGTTAACCATGGTCATTGCAGACTTGACCATGGTTAAGTCAGATTCAACCATGGTCATTGTTTGGAAACCATGGTTGTTGATGGTAAGACCATGGTCGATATTATAAGCATGATTGACCATGGTCAGAAGCTTGTTCCTGCTTTGTCCATGGTTGTCCATGGTTGTCCATGGTCAACCATGGTCACATTTTGCAGGGGTTTATACCCCTTTAAAGAAAGTATGGGTTTTGTAGGAATTGCCCTCAGACATTATTTCTGTCCATCTACAAATTTCGTTAGCCCTCATAAATTATTTTAAAAAAATTGAAAAAAAAGAAATATTGAAATTATTTATATAAAAAAAAAGAAAAAAAAAAGGATTTTTTGGATAAAATTTCACACAAATTACTGTAGAATTACATTTTTTTTAAACCACGGAGAGGTTTTGATGAAAATATACACAAAGGTCAGGGACACTATTTGAATATGTGCTTGAAGGGATATATTTACTGTCCAACATCATGAAGGAGAGATATGACTTCTTTAATTTTTTAGGAATATCCTTTATGGCTTAATTTGCCACAGTCACTTTTTGTTTTAAAATTTCGAAAATAATGATGAAGTCGCAACATCCAAGCTGGCTACTAAAACTGGTTATAATATTTGTTCAGAATAAGAAGTATTTTGAAGATACTACATTGAATTGAAAATAATGAAAGGAACAAGTCTAAATGTTTAAATGAACATGTCCAATAACTAAATACCAAAGTTACTGTGAATTTATTTTCTGCATATGCGCATTTCGACAACTTAATGTCTCTTCAGTGCAGATAAAATCTAAAATTTTGGAAGACCATTAACTCAAAGATGTTCAAAAACTGATAGAGAATAAATAACCAATATGATCTAAATGTAAAGCCAAAATCAGCTATGGACAGATTGATTTGTTAGTTTGGTTCAAAGTTGTATGTTGGTTGGTCAAAATGGTTTGTTAGTTGGTTCAAAGAAACAAGTCAAAATATCAAAATGATTTGTTTGTTGGCTTAATTGCTGTTACGAATATTCACTTTAGAGCTTACATTTAGCAAAAATTCCTTGCCAGCCTTGTACCTAGTGCAAAGTACTTCGCCAAACTCGTACATAGTGGCAATTGACTTTTCCAAAACTCGCACTGGGTGGCAAATGATTTAATAGACTCATACATAGCAATAAACACTTTGAGTTTACCAAGTGAGAAATACTTGCTCAACTTGTACAAAATAGCAAACACTTGCCAAATTAAAACAAGTGGCAGCTAGATGACTTGTAAAATTTGAGATTGTGCGAAATACACATGTACATGCCAAACTCATATCTATTGGCAAATATGTGCCAAACTTTTATCTAGTGGCACATATTTTAGTGCGAAATACACATGTACATGCCAAACTCATATCTATTGGCAAATCTGTGCCAAACTTTTATTTTGCCAAACTTGTATTACTAGCTTGGATTAGGCTGATGGTCTTTAAGTGCTTTTTCAAGAGCTTATTAGGGCCCCGCATCGAGATTCGGGTGCCCTATAGTTTTCACTTTGTCCGTCTGTCTGTCTGTCCGTCTGTCCGTCAACAATTTTTTTCCGTCACAGATTTCTTGGCTTCTATATGTGGGAATGATTTGAAATTTGGTCTGAAGCATGGAAATGATGAGTTGTATTGTGTAAGCAATTTTCAAGTTTGTCGGGCGCCCACTTCCTGTTTGCCGATACTTTGAATTTTTACTAAAAACCAAATTTTCGTCGCAGATTTCTTGGCTTCAACTGCAGGGAATGATTTGAAATTTAGTCTGAAGCTTGGAAATGATGAGTTGTATTGTGTAAGCAATTTTCCAGTTTGTCGGACATCCACTTCCTGTTTACCGATACTTTGATTTTTTTACTATAAACCAAATTTTCCGTCACAGATTTCTTAGCTTCTACTGAACGGAATGATTTGAAATTTGGTCTGAAGCTTAGAAATGATGAGTTGTATTGTTTAAGCAATTTTCAAGTTTGTCGGGCGCCCACTTCCTGTTTGCCGATACTTTTAATTTTTACAAAAAAACAAATTTTCGTCACAGATTTTTTGGCTTCAACTGGAGGGAATGATTTGAAATTTTGTTTGAAGCTTTGAAATGATGAATTGTATTGTGTAAGCAATTTTCAAGTTTGTCGGACATCCACTTACTGTTTGCTGAGACTTTGAATTTTTACTAAAAGCTAAATTTCTGTAACAGATTTCTTGGGTTCTACTGGAGGGAATGATTTGAAATTTGGTTTGAAGCTTTGAAATGATGAGTTGTATTATGAAAATTGTTTTCAAATTTGTCGAACATCCATTTCCTGTTTGCCAATACTTAGACTTTTTACTATAAACCAAATTATCTTCAAAAGTTTTTTTAATTGTTGATGAGTTTTAACAAACTTCGTGATCCATACAGCAATTTTACTAGTAGTGAACTAAGTAACAATATTATTTTTAGGGCCCTGCATTCAAATGCAGGTGCCCTATAGTTTTCACTTTGTCTGTCTGTCTGTCTGTCCGACTGTCCGTCAACAATTTTTTCTGTCAGTTTTCTTGGCTCCTACTGGAGGGAATGATTTGAAATTTGGTCTGAAGCTTGGAAATGATGAGTTGTATTGTGTAAGCAATTTTCAAGTTTGTTGGACATCCACTTCCTGTTTGCCAATACTTTGATTTTTTACTATAAACCAAATTTTCCATCAAAGATTTCTTGGCTTTCACTTGAGGGAATGATTTGAAATTTGTTCTGAAGCTTGGAAGTGATGAGTTGCATTGTGTAAGCAATTTTCAAGTTTGTGGGGCGCCCACTTCCTGTTTGCCGTTACTTTGATTTTTTACTATAAACCAAATTTTCCGTCGAAGATTTCTTGGCTTTCACATGAGGGAATGATTTGAAATTTGGTCTGAAGCTTGGAAATGATGAGTTGTATTGTATACGCAGTTTTCAAGTTTGTAAAACGTCCACTTCCTGCTTGCCAATACTTTGACTTTTTACTGTTAACCAAATTTTCATCATAAGATTTATTAACTTTTATTGGCTTAAATGATTTCAGCTAAGAAATGATAGGGTTTGGTAAAACTTCAAGAAATCACTATATCCAGCAAATTACTGTCTCAACACATTTGTGTGTCAAACAGAATTTGAATCCACACTTACCTGAAATTGACTTTTGCCCCAAGTTTCAGGATTGAAATTGCGGGGCACTTCCAAAAACACCAGTTTTCTGTATCTAGTTTTAAGTATTTGCATCTGATTTTGGATAGTCTTTTGCTGAATGCTGATTTAAGACAGAATATTTTTGTCTTATTGCATTAATTACATCCCTTTGTAAGGCCCAACACTACCTTGAATTACAAAGATTGCAGATCGGTTGCTTCTATGTGTCTGGTGCATCAGGCTTAGTTTTGAATGTTTGAACTTGAAATAATATGGTTTGTTTTCGTGGTAAATGAAATCTTAAGTCTGTTTGCTGGTTGCATGTCTCTGAATATTTGTTGTAGTTATGACTTTGTAGGCCAAGATTAGTGGACATTTACATGTTCCTGAGTAATGAAACAAAAAACTGAAAATGAGATTTGAGTTTTAAGAACTGGTAAAATGAGGATTAAACTTTGTGTATTAGCTAGGTTCCAGACATTTTGATTTTATATTACTTTTGTATTTATTATCAATTAAGACCTTTGCAACTAAAGTATTTTGAACTTTGAACATACTGTCAGGCTGCTGAATGGTCAGATTTAACCTTTGAACTTTAGCCTTTTGAAAACTGGCCTATTTCTTACTAAAAAAATGCAAAAAGCCCTGTTACCTGAAAAAAATTAGTATTAGCTTTGAATTGCTACCAGCTTGTATTATAAGGCCTAAGAAAATAAATTGTGTGTTTGGGGTAACATGGTTTTCAAAGTTAGGTAGGGTGGGTAGGAAAAAAAAAAATTTAAAGATTTTTTTTTACATTGTAGTAATGGAGGAACATGAGAATTGTGCTGATTCAATGTATGATTTTTCTTGTTTAAGTATAATTAGAGATGAATATTTAGAGAATTTTAGTATGGACCTATAGACCTTTTTATTCACAAATTCACGGGTGCCGCCATTGCCGACTTCCGAATGAACTTGTTACCGGAAGGGTGTAACGTTCGTAACACCTCGGCGTTTATAAGGTTTAATGATACAGGTGTCATACTTCAACCGTTAATTACTCCAATAACACCTGTTGAGAAAGTGGTCATAACCTATCTATGTGATAAAACAATTTTTATGACATCAAAGAAACCGCCTAATATATATTAATATATTATAAATAACTGTTGATTAAGCAGAGAAGGTCGATATAATACAAGTTGATTAAGAAAACTGAACTTTGTTTTGAAGGAAAAGAAATCGAATTCACAAGTAATTTAGATTAATGAATTAATCATTTATATTTCAGAAAAAAAAAAAACATTTGAAGTATTCTTGATAGATTTTCCGAAGGTTTGGAAAAATAACCTGGATATTAATATTTTTTATAAAGGATTTTAATGTGCATATACAAGCTCTTAAAATTGTTGCTCACATTCATAACATTGTAGAAATGGACTTTTATTCAGCTAACCAGATTAATAAAAAAAAATGATAATATATTTATGTTGAATGCTTTTGAAATATCTGCTTCCTGAAACATTTTGTATTTAGTTTATAATTCTTATATGATTTGCATAATAGGAAATACGCTGATATGATTGGTTTAATTTACTTCCGGTTGCAATTTCTGATGTGGTTTATTTTTCGATAGACGACATTGACCGAACTTCATATAAGTTCACCTTATAAATTATACGCCGAGTTAATCAAATAGAACAAAAACAAACGTGTGATTGGCATTATAAAAGTAAGAATTTAATTACTTATCATCAAATTAAAAGAATTATAAGGATTAAACACCGTTTGAAAGGAATTTATAGGAGTATAAACGGGACCAAATCACTCACAAACATATCATAAAAGTCCTTCGGACTTGTATTTGTTTGTGAGTGAATTGGTCCCGTTTATACTCCAATAAATTCCTTTAAAACGGTGTTTAATCCTATAATAAAGTTAAAAAAAGAAGTATTTAATTCAAATAGTCTCTGGAAATATTATTTTTTGTAGTGTCGGCAAGACAATGACAACTAAAAATTATGAACTGCATTTCTTTTATTTGAATAATAAAAGAGTAAAGTAAAAAAGTAAAAAAAAAATAGTTACATGAAACAAAATAATTTCACACTTAAAAACACGTAAATGGATGAAAATAAATAAAGATTAAAATGCACAATTTTAGATTTGAGTTCACTGATAGCGTGCAACTTGTCGAAATTAAAAAAAAATCAAATAACATATCGCAGCTATTTATTCCTTCATTTACGTTATGACTCGTGTTTCTTTAATTTCTTTTGAGATGGGGTTCAAACTATATTTCGGGGATAAATTGGTTTATGCAATGAAAATATTGACTATTTACCAAATTTTGAAATTGGCCTGAGTTACCTTCCACCGACCAGAAAGATATAGCCATAATTTTTGTGCTAGAAAGGAGCAGTCCAACTGGAAAGTGGTTTTGTGTGATGCAATAGTACTTTGTTCTATTTCTGAGAGAAAAATATGTGTAGAAATAAATTATTTGTGAAATTTAATTTCAAAACACGTGGTAAATAAAAATTTTATTTTAAAATCCACAACCTTCATTTCTTTGTGGAAGCAATCAAAGGGTCATAAGATTGATTTAAACAATTACACTGATCTGTATATTAAGGACACGTGCCATGCCTCCAGGTGTAATAATCTACCTGGACACAACCGTTTATTGTCACCTGGACGGAAGCAAGAATTGCTGAATTATGTAATATTCTACAATACGCAAAAAATTTATTGTAATTTTACATGGATTTTCATATTAACTGCATTTTATAATTTATTAGTGTATAAAAATTTAATTTGAACACGTATATATTTCAATACGGATACCTGTTTGAAATAAAAATGTAAAAATTCTACTTTTTTAATTAATTTAATCAGGACAAATGACCATACGTTGCCACGGTAAAAATCGAGCCTACACCCTCTTAATGGCGGACGACTATGCGGCACCTGGTGGTCAAGTTCGATAACTCTGTAATCACCAATTTCTGAAAGCGTCTATACTTGAGAGGGACTATACTGTATTCAAGTTGTATTTCATTGTGAGGGAGGATGATTGTTAGATACTTCAGTTTCTGTTTTTGTCGTGGTATTCAAAAGGTTTTGTATTTTATAACTTGTGAGCAATTCTTTGGAAGTTCTGACCAATTGATTTTACTTAAATGGAAATGCATAGTTTGTAAATGAGACCCTGTAACAAAGAGCATTTGACTCTTCTGGTATATCGGCCATGGTACTGGTGAGCAGTATAGGCTCTTGAGAGCCTCTAGTTCTCATTATGTAAAGGCAAGGCCCTGATCTTGACCATGGAATATTTAAATTAGTCATCAAACTACAAAGAATTGATTAGACATGTTGAATACTGGTAGATATTTTACTTTTCTAGGAAGACTTTATTGTTATGGATTAATTGTAGCAGTCAAAATTTACATTTTGTAAAAGAAATGAAGTGAATATTTACAAGAGAATAGAAACATTGAAACTGTTTCATCTAATGCTTTATGAAAACAAATAATGCCCTTGATTTCTAAATCAAATTTTATTGTAGTATCACAGTTAAATAAATCCTTTTCCCATGAAGTCTAGATTTAAACACAGCTTTAAGCTGTAGAAAGTGAATTTAGATAACATAAAACTTAGAAAGAAATATTACATAAGACAAAAAGTGCTTTATAATGTGGAGAATAAGCAGATAGAATCGAGCATTTCACAAATTATTCCAATAACACTAGATTTTATAGGATTCCCATGTCAGGAAAAGTTAACAATGATATTAAGATAATTTAATATATATTCACGGTCTTATTACTATTGACACCCTGTGTTAAAACAGGCTTCTCCCGGGAGTTCATTAGATTTTATAGGTATCGACGTATCTTTGAAACCTTACTGGTATAGGTTTAGTACTAAGGAGATATTTTGGATATCGTAACGCTTTTGTATGCATAAAGATATAGAGAGTTAATCAATGATAAACTTGATTCTCTAATGATATGTCAAGTTTAAACCGGTTTTGACCCGTTAGATAAATTTTCTTTATTCAACATATGTTGAATAAAGCCCCGTGCTATTTCCCGCCGAATCTATTCGGAATACAATTCTCGGTGTTTATCATTGACCATTAGAGAAAAAGATTACACCACTTTATCCCGTTTATTACCATATTTTATCCACTCTCGATAGTTAAATTTAAAAATTTTAAAATGCTTGGCAAGCCTCGCAATTGAAATTTTAAAATTTAACTATCTCTAGTGGATAAAATATGGTAATGAATGGGATCTTGTGGTGTAATCTATATATATGTCAGTTTACTGTTTATATTGGAGTATCTGTAACACTTGAAAAAAGTACTTTTGTTTCCTTTGCTGCTCAATTTTCAAAATGTTGTTGAACTATCTCCTATATTGGCATGATATATTCAGGTATTCCACAGTTGTATTGTTATACCCCTCTGAAGGAGAAGGTCCCATGTTGTTGTTCTGCCATTCTGTGTCATTCCATCCGTCAGACTTGCAGTTTTTATTAAGCTTTTCTATGCATATATGATACAAATTTTTAAGGTCATGCAATATATTGTGTTGCATTTTCAAAACTTTTGGGTAACTACTTCCTGTTTGTGGACCTATTCAATTTTATATGCTTTGCATTATAGAGTACTTTTTCTCCAAGCTTTCTCTGTAATGGTAAATTATACAATCTTGAAATTTTGTCTCGAGCTCTGTGTGGGTAAGATACTGAAAATGTTATCATGATTTTAGGGAACAATATTTGATATTACAGTCCAACTTCAGTGGCTCAAACACCCAAGGGACAGAGCTAGAGGGGTGCAAGCAATCCAGGTCCAACTGTGTTTTAAGGTAGTAGACCTAGGTTCAGGGACATAACTATCATGTGTGTGTTTGCTTAGAAGGTTTTCATAAATATATTCTTAGCTTCTAAGTAACACAGATGATTTTTATTCTTTTTCACATAAATGCTTAAAAAGCATTGATGAAACTGACTGTTTCAAATGCCTTACTGATTTAAATAGTTATCTCCCTTAACCTAGGTCTACTACCTTAATTCAAACAAAGGGACCAGAAAAAGGGTTAGACATCCATGGTGTTCGAGTTATTGCAGTTCAAGGCATCGAAGTTCAACTGTATGCATTTCTTTTAAAGGGTTTGACCCCCATAGATGTTCATACAACCACTGCCCCTCAAATTATGGTTCACTATCTGTTGCTAATGCAAATAGCAATGTAGGGGTTGTCTAGTGCAAAATACATGATGTTTTTTTACAGTACTTCAGCACTTTGATTTATAATTGACATAAGTGCTAGTATATATAATGAGTCATTTTTTATACCTATTGATTTGAATTTTGATATACCTTATTTACAACAACCATGTGAAAACCTTGTACCAAACAAATCCATAAAACAGTTAAAATGTTGATGCATTTTATTTCTGTTGCTTATGAATATTTCATGGTTTAAAACTGGGAAACAAAATAAAACATCAATACTAAACACAAAACAGTTTCATTATTTCTAAGGTGTAATATAATTCCTACATATTTTATGGCCAACAGTGGTGTTGGCTGCAGTTTTTATTACTAGATTCACTTTGACAAGTAGAACAGCTATTTTGTCAGTTGTTTATAAGAACATGACAAGCTGCATTAATATTTTAAAGTCTTTATTTTTGCCTGAAGTAGATCCTTCAAGTTTAATGATAGTGTAGATTTTAACTTCACTTTTGTCTTCAATGCAAAAGTTTTAATTGAAAGCCAAAACAGAGATGGTTCTCTTTTATACACAAGGATGATTGTAAATTTAAAGAATGCCAGAATTGTGTTGCTTTCTTTGGTTTATTTGTCCCATCTCTATGTTTTGTGATGTTTCCTCCGACCGTCATCTTCATAGTTGCAGGTTAATATGAGTTTGTCATTTTTGTCCAACACATTTTTATGCCCTGCCACGAAAGTGGAAGGGGCATATAGATTTACCCTTGGAAGTACGTACTTCCGTATGTAGGTATGTCCTGTGGTTAATTTTGTGTTTAGGTCCCTAGTTTGGTACTCTAAGTGATATCTTGAAGATATAATATTCACCTCTACATGTATTCCCAAAGCACCAATAACTAGATGCCCATGACCTACATTTCACACTTGAGTTACCTCAGTTAAATTTTGCATTTAGATCTTTTATCATATTGTGTCATAGAATTACCTTTATGAGTACTACTGGAAGCACCAACAATCAGTTGTCCATGACCTACATCATGGTTGAGTGACTTTGGTAAAATTTTGCGTATAGGTCCATTTCTCATCAATTATACATGATACAAAATGTACCTGTACAATATCACATCATAATATTCACCTTTATGAGTACTACCCAACATGCCCAATTACTAACATATAGGTGTTTATGACCTACATTACAGTGACTGATTTATCCTCTTTTTAGCTCACCTGGCCAGAGGCCATGTGAGCTTTTGCCATCACTCGGCGTCCGTCGTCTGTCCGTCTGTCCGTCGTCCGTCCATCCGTCCGTCCGTCCGTTCGTTAACTTTTATTCAAAAATCTTCTCCTCTGAAACTACTGGACCAATACTAACCAAACTTGGCCTGAATCATCACCAGGGTATGCTCTTTCAAGTTTGTGATTTTTATGTCCGAAGACCAAACAACATGGCTGCTGTTACTAAAAATAGAACATAGGGGGTAAATTGCTTTTTTTTTGCAAATTACTCGAAAACCGTTACAGATATCAAAAATGATCAACAAGATGTGATGTACCCACTGTGCAATTTTGAAGAATATCTGAAAACCTGTCTGGGAGTTATAGCCCTTTTTCCGTGAAATTTTTTCAAAATTTTTGCATTTTTAATTTTTATTTCAAAAAGTGTAACAGATAGAGGTCAAGTGTAAATTGCAAAAATGTTCAGCATATTAAGACCTACCCACCCTGAAATTTTGAAGAAAATCCATAAACCTTTGTAGGAGTTATTGCCCTTTTTTTACTGAATTTTTCAAATTTTAGTATTTTTCATCTGTTATTTCCAAAACTATAGAAGATGAAGGTTAAGTGTAAATTGATGAAATGTTTGCCATGCTGTGGCGACTTCAAAACTGATGTTGAAAATTGTTCCTTGACCGCCATTTTCAAAATGGCCGCCAAAAAAGGCGGGAAAATTCAACATTGTCCGATTTCAATGAAATTTGCTTTCCATGTAGATATTGATGTTGAGACTTCAAAACCGATATTGAAAATTGTTCGTTGACGCCATTTTCAAAATGGCCGCCAAAAAAGGCGGGAAAATTCAACGTTGTCCGATTTCAATGACATTTGGTTTCCAAATAGGTCTTGATGTTGCAACTTCAAAACTGATGTTAAAAATTGTTCGTTGACTGCCATATTTAAAATGGCTGCCAAAAAGGTGGGAAAATTCAACATCGTCTGATTTCAAAGAAATTTGATTTCCAAATAGATATTGATGTTGCGACTTCAAAACCTATGTTGAAAATTGTTGACTGCCATTTACAAAATGACATCTCGACTTCAAAACAGGTGTCGAAAGTGGTCGTTAGCAGAACATTTTTTATCAAAAAAGCCCAACAAAGAAATATAATAAAACATGATCAGACTTTTAAAACAGTTCGAGATATTGGAGGTGTTCGACCTACAAAAGTTTGAGAAACTGAAGATCAACTGTATAACTTACATTGTTACCTGGATTGTGGCAACTGAAAGCCAGGTGAGCGATACAGGCTCCTGGGAGCCTCTGGTGAAGAAAATCTGACAACCCACATAGGAGTCATTGCCGCTTTTTCTTTGAATTTTCACAATTTTTGAACGTTTTTACTTTTATTTCAAAAACTGTTTGAGATAAAGATTAAATGTGAATTGCAAAAGTGTTGAGGTTTTCCAGAACTACAATTTCTACATATGTCCAGCAGATTTGCATCTCATCCAAGATGTCCACCAGCGGGGAAGACAGTTTAACATAGGACCCTATGGGAAATGCATTCAAAGATCTTCTCCTTTGAAACCACTGAGCCAATGGGGACCAAATTTTGTCACAATAGTCACAATAGTCCTTGGGTGGTCCCCTTTAAAGTTTGTGATTTTTGCGTTTGTACCTCAGCCAGCGTGGAGCACAGTTTAACATAGGGACCCTATGGGAAATGCATTCAAATGTCTTCTCCTCTGAACCCACTGAGCCAATTGGAACCAAACTTGGTTACAATAGTCTTTAGATGTTTTCCTTCAAAGTTTGTGATTTTTATGTTCATACCTCATTCAAGATGGCCCCCAGCAGGGAACATAGTTTAACATAGGGAACCTATGGGAAATGCATCCAAAGATCTTCTCCTCTGAAACTACCAAGCCAAATTGAACCAAACTTGGTCACAATAGTCCTTGGGTGCATGGTCCCCTTTAAAGTTTGTGATTTTTACGTTCTTACCTCATCCAAGATGGACGCCAGCATGGAGCATAGTTTAACATAGGGACTCTATGGGAAATGCATTCAAATGTCTTCTCTGAACCTACTGAGCCAATTGGAACCAAACTTGGTTACAATTGTCTTTGGGTGATCCCTTCCAAAGTTTGTGATTTTTAGTTTGTACCTCATCCAAGAATGAAAATGTAACATCTGCTGAACTGATTTATAGTATGAATTGGTGGTCTTTAGGTGACAATGAATAAAACCAGTGACCAGGTGAGTGATACAGGCTCATGTGAGCCTCTAGTTCCAACTATTCATAATATTCTTGCAATATTTCATTATTATAATCCCCTTTATAACACTTTACACTTCATCATTTATTAGGTTCCATGATGGACTTGTGTTAAAATTGGGATAAAGTTTATTTATCTACTAATAGGGACAATTGCTGCATAGGCATCTGTGTCTTATGGTCACATTCTCGGTAGTTTTGTTTCAAGCCAAAAATGGCAAAAATCTTGGTGTGCAGTAAGTAAAGCATATATCCCACATTCTTAAAGCAACAGTCAATTTAATGTGCACTAGACAGGTTTTTTGAATAGTTTGACTCAAAATTTATATTTTTCAATTAAGTTGTACACAGATTTCTCCTCTTTCAGCTCGGTCATGATGTAAGTATAATTCATCTTCGATAGTAGAATTTCATTCTAACCAAATTTTTAATTTTTTTGTTAATTGAAGTTGATCTTGCATCATATTATAGATTTTACAATCTAATTGATTCGATCTAGCTTTAAAATTGAAACTTACAACCTTAATGAAACATAATCTGATGACCTTTAACTTTATTGAAAGGTATATATGATATCTATCTGTTGGGAGTCCTTAGAAGTCTTGTAATGACAAGAATTTTCTATTGGCATTTACTGCTAAAAGTAATTAGTCTCGCAGTTGAAAGTGATTTCTTGTATATATTTTCTAAAATTAACAATTATCTATTAAATCTTTGATAGCTAATGATTTTTACATAGATATATCAATTAGGGTTGATGCTGCGAAGTATAGCCTACATGTCTTTCCAACTTGTGGGGATGATTTCAAGTTGCATTGTTCGAAGTAGTATAACAAATCTGGTTTACTAACTTTAGAGATCAACAGTAATAGCTATGAGATCTATAAGATAATAAAACTGGTAAAACTGGTTCTAGGGAGGGCAGGTTTACAAGCAAGATGTCGTTATTTCATATTCCGACTTTTGTAACAAAACAAATCTTGTGTAATCGTTTTGCATTTATTGCCAGCATGTATAAGCTCATTTTCATTTGAAAATACCGGTACTTAATTCAACTTCATTAGCCTGATACTAAATGCTTGTCTTGTAATAGTAGGCTAACAGTCGGAGGAAAGATGTTATGTTTCTATAACAGGAAATAATCAGATAAATACTCGGAGATGTTTGTCCATTGATTTCTGATTAGCCGTGTGTCTATTAGATTAGTAGGGGTAATGACGGATCATTTCTTATCGTTATTAAGGCTTCTGTTGGGAGAAGAGAAGAAAATAAGGTCTTTTACAGATGGTTGAGTATTGCCATTACACTAAATTTGAAATTGAGTTTTAATCATGTGTTAGTTTTTTAGTTTAATATGTCATTTCACTGAAAGATAAAGCGTGGGCTATTAAAGCGCCTGCCATAATGCTCAATCATTCTACGAATATTGAAGCGTCTGGAGTTTTAGTAAGTGAGAACCGAAACGTCAGTAAAAAAAGGAACAATCGATGGACAACAGCAATATCGGAAACACCATGAAACAAGGACATCGCATGAATATATATATAGTCGGGGCAGATAAAAAAAAATAAAGAAACACATGCAGATGAACAACATGTACCAAATAAAAACAATGGATGAGATCAGGTGTACTCGTAGAGTAAGCTGATCTTGTGCTTCTTATAAGACATCCGCCCTGTTGAGCATATCAATTCTGGTAGACTAGTAAAGTCAAATTTGGTATAGGAAAAACAAACTTCAGCTGTAAAGGGGGAGATCTGTTGTCATCTGGGAAACAGATATTTAGATCACGTAATTAGAGATTGTGTTTTGCTGAACTTTTACTTTGTGGTATGGATTTTTTTGGAGAGGGTAGAGTGTAATATATTTATGATAGGAAATCTTTGGGAAAAGACGGGTTCATATCCCAAAAAATTGAAATTATTATGAGATGTTACCAAATTAAAGGCAATATCCAGACATATTAAACTGCCTGACCTATTAGGACATCAACGTCAAACAAAACTTTCAGAAAAGACCAATTCAAAAAAATTTTACTCTTAAACAATACTGCTAGGTCCTGCAAGATTTCTTTGGTGAAATTGATAATCTTTTCTTTTTTTTCTCTGACCTTGTGTCCTGCAAGGTCACTGGACTGTTCAATATATCTGAATTTTCAGCATTGTAGATTTATTCTATGTAGAGGCACAAAGGGTCATTTATGGTCCAAAAAATGTGGTAATGAATGAGGGGTATCGTGAATATGAAAATGAAACACCGGAGATCCAATTAGCAATATTTGCTGAAATCTTACATATTTGAAACTGATTTATATTTCTAATTGATTTTATGGCACAAATTTGAAATGCATTAGGATGTAACATTTTCTCTATAAAGTTGTTTCCCCAAATTTGTATGAAAATGAAAGGAAATGGGGTAAATATCAAGGAGACATTCCCATATCCAGGTTAGAATGACCCAAAACAAAGCATCTAGGGTCACCGTACGGTCTTCAACACAGTGAGAAACCTCACATCATATAGCAAGCCCTAATTGGCCCCCAAAAAGGTAAAAAAATGAATAAATCAATGGAAACAAACCATTTATTGTTTTTTCTTAAATGTTAATTAAAAAAAAAATAGCGACTTGCATCAGTGTCAGTGTATAAAGTGTATGAAAGAATCGTTTCATTATGATCAAGGATTATTTCACAGATATTTTATTTCCATAGCAATACATTTCACTTCCTTTTAGTTGTTGTTGTAACAGTAGATATTTCATTAAACATCCGTATTGCTAGATATTGTGTTTTATGACATGGTATAGCCATCAATTATACACGACAATTAGCCGTGTTGGTCTCAGTAAAAGCTTTCTGTCATTACGATGTGCTGGTCATCAAACTGTACTTGGGAAAATTCCTTGCAATGACATATTGTTTAAGCAATTTCTCTGACATCTTGGTCCTTGTGGGACAGATATTATTACCAGTAATGAATCTAGTAAATCTTAACAAATAACATGGATGACGGGAAGCAATGGCTGTAGACAGTGTCAGCATGTCGATCTTCGAACCTTTGCTGTAAATTGTCAAACGATACTTCTTCCATCCATCAGTTCATACCAGTTTCATTTTCTATGATGAAAATTAATTTTAATGGACTGTAAAATCATTTGTCAACAAAGAAAAAAAAAAGGTTTTTAAATTTGTTATTCATGTTATCAATCCATCAGATTTTTCAAAGATGTCAATCTTACTGGTATCAGATATAATGTTTTGTTGATAGTTGACAAGTTAGAATTACAGATAATGTCAGGGCTAATTCTTGGACTTTTTGTTATGACCCCAGATCGAGGATCGGGGGCATATTGTTTTTGTCCTGTCTATTTGTCAGTTTGTCTGTGCGTCCGAAACTCATTTTAAGCTCACCTGGCCTAAAAGGCCACGTGAGCTTTCCATCACTTTGCGTCCGTCATCCCTCTGTCTGTCAACAAATTCAAAAATCTTCTTCTCTGAAACTGCTGGGCCAATTGTAACCAAACTTGGCCTGAATCATCACAAGGGTATGCAGTTTAAAAATTGTGTTCGATTAGTCCATAGATCAAACAAGATGGCTGCTGTTACTAAAAATAGAACATAGAGGTAAATTGTTTTTTTTTTTTTTGCAAATAACTCAAAAACTGTTACAAGAAGAACTTATTTGCACAGTTTGATGTCTTTTCGACATCCCTTGCATGATATTAAAAAAAAAAAGGAACAGCTCTCATCATATTGCTGTCTGTATGAAGAACACTCAGAAAACTCTTTCTTTGATTTTCATGGGAGATGTGATCCAATAATAAAATTTGCATATATACTTACAACAATAGTCACAAGTTAAAAAGTTGTCGAGGCAGACATGATAACAGAAGCTCTAAATTTATTAACTTTCGTTTGATTCGGTAAAAAAAATCTGTGCTCATTGACATAAAATCAATGGTGTAAGGGGGTCTTAATTTAACCTTCCTTTGATGACATGATATAACCTTTGCTGACTGATATTCTGATTTCTGTCTGACCTTCACCTTGTAGGCTAAACTAATTAATGAACTAAAATCAATTCATGTAACAAACATATAACCATGTATACTTAATTAGAAGTCGATGCTGAATAATCAATTTAATTGTAGGTGCCAGTAAGTCAGCAGTTTTTTTCTGAAGAAAATGCATGTACAACTGCCATTAAATACTTCCTTTGTTTGTGGTATAATAGCCTTAACCTTACTGCAGCATGCAAGACTGGAAACAATTCATTATTAAGGTGGACTCTATTGGTAATTAATCTAAGTTGGGAGTGGGAGAAGAAATATGACATGCAACATAGATTTGAAATCTTTAATTCATTCATTGTTTGGTATGATGTAATTTACATGATATGAAGACTTAATTGAGAATTTCAATACTTAAAGAGTTGATAATTCTGTACTTCCAACAAAATTGTTTATCTTGACAATTACAAGACATTTTGTCTTTCAGAAGAAGTTAACTGGAGGCTAGGCAGGGTGACTTACTATCTCTCAATTCGCAAAATATTTCTTTGTTTTTATGTTACTGTGGTCATTCCTATGGTGCATGAATTAAATGGAAATTAATTGATGACTAGTTTTTGCTCCCAATTAGACATAAGAGTTTTATTGGACAATCTTTGTCAGCCATAGTATAGACGAGTAATGAGGGCTCTTAGGAGCCTCTTGTTTTATTTTTGTTAGTTTAAAAATTTGGTTTTATTCATCAACCAAAATAAAAAAAAGGAAAAAAAAAAGACTTAATGTTTTTATATTTAGCCTTCAGAATTATTGAAGGATCAGTACATCTTTTGAAGACTGTGGATATGGTCCAGTAAAGTTAGTATTCATATCTCATCCAAGACAGCAGCCAGTTAGGAATTAAGTTTAACAAACCTATTGAAAATGATTCTCTAAAACAAAATATATCAAAATTTGATCATAATAGTCCTAGGGTTGTTCTTATCTTCAAAAATTGTTTTTTATGCCCTCCCCATTAGGTGACGGGGGCATTAACTTTTACCCTTGTCAGTATGACTATATGTCCGTATGTATGTACTACCAAAGTACTGTGAAAGTACTATTGCTCGTTGGGTTCCAATTTTCGTGGATTTCGTGGTTCGCTTAAACCACAAAATTAAGTTACCAACGAAATGCATTTTTCCCTTGAGTTTAAATGCATAGAATTCCAAACCATGAATTTAAGAACCCAAAAAATAGTGATATTCATGGAAACCACGAAAATTGATGTCCACGAATAAAAGTACTTCCACAGTATTTGTCAAGAATTTCCTAGCTTATATATGGAGAAATGATTTGATATTTAGTCTGAAGCTTTGGTATGGCGAGTTGTACCGTGTCTCCCCTTTTCAAGTCTGTCACTCATCTACTTCCTGTTTGCCAATATCTATCTGGCAGGGGCATCCCTTTCCCATGGACACATTTTCTTTTTATTTTTATTTGTATCTCATGACAGCAATTAACATAGTTTAATATAGAAACCTAATGGAAAAATGCATTGAGACAGAAATCTTCTCAGAAAACACCAGACCAGTTATAACCAAACTTGGTCATAAATAGGACATGGATGGTTGCCTTCAAAACAATTCATTTTGTTTGGCAGTTATTGCAACATAACCAAACCTTAGACCTAAATGCCTATCCAAAAAATAGCCTGTTTCAGGTGAGTGATACAGGCCCTCAGCTTCTTGTTGATATTTTGAAACAAATTAGAAAAATGAAGAGAGGATAATTTGTTTTCAATTAAAAATTTGTTTGAATTTAACTTGGCTTCCTAAGTCTTAAAGAAATATTATTTTGCAACCTGCATATGAAATAGTCTCAAATTTACAACTAAAGAAGAACTCAGTACTTTAGGATTTGTCCTATTTAATTTTCAAAGAAAGTTTTAATGATAAAAAATTCTTCAAGCAGGAAATTGATTCTGTCATGAAATTCTCACAGAAAGAATCTTCAAATTGGAAATCTGTTAATCGCCAATTTGTGCACGAGAATGAAAATAAATTAAGAATAAACACCCTCTTCATGGTGCTATAGAAGATAATTATCACTATTAAAGTGATTGGTTTATCACGGTGACAATGTTTAAATGTTTTTATAAAAATACATTTGTATAAAAAACGAAATAGGAGATTGTCAATCAAGCTTGCATATTTTAATGGCACTAAACTGCTCTGTAACATGATCATGCATTGCAATTTTACATGTTTGGTTAATTGATATTATTGTTAGTAATTTGTTGTTAAAAGAGCTTTTGGCAGTATCTGGGATTATGTGCATTCTAATTAAGGCTCTTTATCAACGGCATGATCATTTAACAAAGCAAGTTTTGTTGAAAATACTACTACTATTCAGAGTTCTATGTGTTAGGAGAGAAATGCAGGGTTTAAATGTCTGTGAGATATACAAAACATTAAGGGCAAACTACATTTTTGTGGTGGAGAGGGAGAGGGAAATCTGTAAAATTTGAAGTTTACTGCCGGATCATCTTAATGCCCCATTAGCCTTACATCTCAATTTTTTGGCCATGAAAGAGAAAATATTTATCCATATTTGTGTAAGAGGTCAAGAATTTTATTATATGTCTTACTAGTATTACCTTTACAGTTGAAGATTAAAATTTTACTGAAATTTGTCAATCACAGATAGAAAAAAAATTGATATGTCTGGAAAAGGGGGTTGGGCAAGTGGATGAGGATGTAGATTTTATTTAGATATATTGTAAACCTTTTAATGGCAAGTGATGGTAATGAGAGAGTAAAACATTTGCATATGGCCCTATCAAGTTAATTTGTAGATTCTCATCCACCTGTAACAAAAAATCTGGGGTGGGTGGGAGGGTTTTATTTTATTTTTAGTCGTGATTTTAATTAAAATTGATAGGAATTTAAAGAAAATTTCTGAATAATTGAAAATAAAAAAATAATTTAGCTGAGAAAAAATGGGGTGGGTGGGGATGAGAATCTATTAATTAATTTGATGTGGCTTATTTAAAAAATAGTGAAATTTTTTTTTGCTTTCTCTCAAGGAACATTTTCACCAGATTTTTCTTTCAATTGCTTAAGGTCTATTTCAATGTAACTTTTTTTATTGTCTTTAATCTGAAAATTCTAACTGTGTACTTCATAAGAAAGCAAACTATTTCAGACAGACAGACAGACAGACAAATATTGAAAAATTTATATACTTCCCAGAAAATTCATCAAATTACTGTATTGATTGATTTTGATAATATCGTACTGTTATAAATGACCATGAAATTCATCTCGAATGAAAGTTGACACCAAACTTTATATATGGAAGAGAATAATTCGGAAAGTAACACATCAGTAATTGTTCCCCGGATTAGCAAGACCCCTTTGGAGTCGTTACTCTATCGTAATCATAATGAATCAGTCATTCTTCTTATTTCCTAAACAACAGGGCAACCCTTGGGAACTGGTTCAGGCTTGATCTTTGTCACATTCCACTCATCCAGCTCCGTGAAGCTATACAATTTAGATTGATGGTTGATCCAACTGTATAATATTTAGTTTTAAGGTTCATTCATGTGTGAGGTATTATGGCATTGGCAGTTGATTAAATTTGGATAGTGTTTTGATTTGATGCAGTGGCTTATAGAAAAGCCTGATATCAAGTTTATACAAAAGATGAGGGTAATAATTGCCAGTGAATTCAGTTTGACTGTCTCCTTTTGTGCTTTTTTTGCAGATATTTTGTTCATATTTGGCTACAGAAAATGCCATGTAATTTTTCAAGAACTTATATATAACCACTATCATTAGGCACCACCATTCAGATGTGTGAGCGTATTGCTTATATCAAAGAGAATCGTGAAGCTTATAGCAATGATAAAATTGTATAATGAGTAATTAATTTGTATTCTAACATGGCTCTTGTTAATCGTCAACCAGTATAATACTTGATAACCATATATTTCCCACATCTGAATATGAGTAAACAGCTTGAAAAATAACAATTTTTTTACTTTTGTTCGTCTTAGTTTATGAAGGAAATGAAGGTTAAGAACAGTTTTTAAATAAAACATACCCTTTTTTAATGCTATGAAAATCTACGTTTTGTTGGTCCTTCCTGAAAAAAAAAAACACCTCAGTATTGAAATTTACCCATATCCAGTATAATTCTTTTATCTTATCCGTATATATGGGAGTGTCGATTTGATTATCAAAAAGTAACAGAAATGCCCTTGTAGGCACTCTTGTACTTCAAATTGTGTCCTACAGAGCAGTCTTGAGTTTGTAAAGCAAGAATATGGATTAAATGCTGCTAGGAAAAGTCGGTCACACTTCATGCTTAAATCTTTTACACCTTTTCAAAAAATTGAATGTTCTCCAAGATTAGTTACAAAGGATAAACAAAGCATTGAAGAGTATCAGTTTGTTATTATTGCTACTTCATTAGATAAAATCTCCAATTTTTAGCACAAAGAGTCTAGGAAATAATTCCATTTGAAGATTAAAAAGAAAATTAAAATGGTGGGTTTATATGTCTGATGAAACTTTATTGTGTGCAGCCTAATATGGTAGATGAACAGATTTGTGTAACATCTCGCTAAAACATCAATAGAATGTGAAACACGGCTTTGATGGAATGACTAGATAATGCCTGTAATTGTTCTGTTTTATTTGTTTAGTTTACAGAAATTGATTCTTTTCTAAGCGATAATTATAAAATCTGATCCGACAGCCAAATACCGCTGATGTTGGTTTTGCTGTTCTTTGAGAGCTATCAATTCTGACAAGATTTTCAGTATCGTAATACTTCTTGACAGTTGTACTAAGAGTCTTATGAAAACAAACATAAATGTAACCCAGAAAGTATTGGAATATTTGGGATAATGCATAGACTTGAAAGCTTGAAAGAAGAGGATTTTATAGAATTTCTGTCACATCAGAGAAGTGTTCTATGTAATATTCCAAAATGAAACTCCTAATCTGTAAATTATTATAAAAATTGAAAGGAAAATTCCTGAGATTTTTCAGCATGGTCCTTCATAATAATTTCTCCAACTTTTATCACTAAAAAATGGAAATACATCCATTGATCACTTTTATTTATCTTTAAAATTTTCCCTAGTTGAAATATAAATTAATTTTAGTGCCATCTTAACCTGGATCCAGCAAGTGGTTACCTCAATCATCCAAGATGGTCGCCATCAGCACACATAGCTTAAGCATTAGAAGCTATCGCCTATGGGGGACGGGTGCACGCTAAAAGATTTTGTTCCTGCATGTAACTACATGGACGATTGAAACCAAACTTGATGACAAATGTACTTTGGTGAGTCTCTTTGAAAAATCAGTCAGAAAAGTAATAAGACTCGAGCATATACTCTGTCTTGTACATAAAAATGCTCATGGGGGTTTTGACACATGAATCAGCTCCAGTCATACCTTAAACCATTACCATTAGTTCAGATCCACTTTCTTGTTGTTTTTCAGCATCATCAGGAAAATACAATCGCCATTCAATAAATCAATGACTGTTTTGTTATATGAGAAAAAAGAAACTGCTCTCTGAAAATTTCAAATTTGATGTTCTCATGGGGGAAACCCACACAAATAAGGATAGTTGGCAGGTATGTTTATCAGAGAAATCACATCAATTTTGATTTCTGAAAAAAGTGTAAGTTGCTACTCTTTTATACCTACAACTGGACAAACCATTTCAAAACAAGTTTTTTAGTGCAATTGCCACATAACGGATGATGCTTAATAGTAATCACTCTGTCTGTCCATCTGTCTGTTTACACTTTCTGTGGTGCTCATGCAGTAACTTGAGTTTCCTATTCTTAGTTTTAGTATGTTTCATATTTAATATTTGGTGAAATAGCTGAGAGTTTTGGATGATTTGTTGTTAAGATTTATAGGACTTTCAAATGTTTGTTCTTGGTAATAATGGTATACAGATAACAAATCAGATGACTTTTATTGTTATAAAAGCCATTAGATTGGGTCTAGCTTCTTACCGGTGGTTTTTGAAAGTCTTTACAGAAAACATCTGGTATTTGAAAGTCTTTACAGAAAACATCTCTATCTTTTCACATGGGACTCCTTTTTGAAAGAAGTCAACTGGATTGAAAAAAAAAAAGTTTTTTTGTTTTCGACCTCACCACAGCAGTGAGATCTAGTAACGGTCTGCCTTCTGTCTTTCTGTCTCTCTTTATTGTGCACTATCCACCTAGTCATGATGTACAGTAGAACCTCTATGGCTTGAGCACCCACAGGGACTGATGGAAACAGTTAGAGACATGTGTTTGAGCTATAGAGGTCGAACTGTGATTAAAATTCAAAAATAGGGTCCAGAAAAAAGGGGTTTGAGACATCTATGGTGTTGGGAGTTATTGCAGATCAAGTCATCGAAGTTCAATGGTATGTCTGTGTCTGATTGTCATAATTTCTTGTGGGCACAAATCCTCAATGTTTCTGTTCAGATTTTTTACTAATTTAACAGGATTGTAAGATGTATGAACTTCACGAAACCCATACCCATCTAAGGGGGAGATTCTACGTAACGACCTTTTTTCAACTAAACCTTGCTTCATAAATGAAAAAAAGAGAAAAACAAATGGAAGAAATCATTTATATAAGCTGTTAGATCAATTTCTAAAATCAAAATTCAACCATAATTTTAAAATTATGCATCATATTTCATAATTTTGCTAAGAAAGCTAAACAAATTTGGGAATACTCTTAAAAAATGACCCTATTTTGTCTATGAGGGAGATTTAGTGGAGAAAAGGCAGTAAGAGGGAGATTTTGATCTCCCTGGAGGGAGATCCATTCAAAGGTGAGATTATGCTCTAAGAGGGAGTCTCCCCCTTAAAGGGGGAGGGTTAACAGGTATGCGAAATCTCGACCTTTAGATGTAAGTATTTTAAATGTTGGAAGAAAAGAAGGAAAAAAAAACAACAAATCATGCACAATTTTAACTTTCATTGGGAAAAAAAATAAGTCATGATTCTCTGGACTTACCACGACCGCATTTAATGTTTTTGTTATTAGCGCTATCGATCCCCATAATTCTCTGGACTTTTTATGACCGTACGGTAAATTGCACACTTTGATTCAGCAAACAACTGATTTTAAATCATTTCAATAAATTTCTTGGTTAGGTACGACGACTAAAGACACGAGTGCAAATAGAAAACGGTATTTTTGTACCGGATCAGTGATACCAAAATAAAATTTGGGACTCCGAGTTTGATGAATCAATTTGAAGTCAAAGAAAGTGATCGTGGAGTAGGGGGCTATGCATTTTACACATTTATATTGGATCATTTACAGAAAGTAATATAGTCGGATACACAAAAGCTAGGGCTCATTTTGAAACCATTTATTTGTCAAAACGGGTCTTAGCCCATTTCCTCCTTGCCAGCTACAAAAAATTTGTTGAATGATGTAATCATCACGGACAAGGCTGAGAACTCTGCTAACCTTTGCCTTAATGACTTGTAAATTCAACCAAACTTGTAATTGTTTTGAAAATGTATCTATCAGGTATTTTTAAAATCAGCAACAGGCAAATGTTGACTACAATATATTGGCAAATTAATTTTATATAAATTTTGTTCAATAATCCGAAAGTATGTCGCACATTTTCACACGCTTTTTGGTATCTCATGTCATGTCATGACATGATTTTTCATTGTCAGAGGTTGGCAACTATGCATCTAAATTAAGAAAGAATGGGCAGCCAACTTCACATTTCAAAAATTCTCTAAATTTTTTAAAGAACAAAATGAAAACAGTTCATCAATTTCTTTGATTTGAGAATGTAATCAATTCTTTAACAATCTGTTTTGCCCGTGATTCCACTTCATTGGCATATAATGTACCTATTCTTATCAGAAAGTGGTTGAATTTGTAACTTGGGATACAAAGTAATCTTCAACTATGATTGATCGGATCACGATCTCAGAAATTCACGTAGAGTGGTCGTAATCAATCTTAAACAAAACAATTTATGTAAATAATCGATATTTTTAAAAGAGAGGGTAGAAGGAAAGTCTCTTTAATTTCAATTATTGTGTTACAAATGCGTTTTTTTTTATTCATTGAAAAACTGATTCTCTTTTTTGCAGATTTTGTCGATTTACTTTCATTATATTGCTAGTTTTAATTAAAAAAATTATGGTCTTTTAATGTTGCGTATTTTTACATATATGGTACAGAAAATTGAAATTTTTTGGTTCCTGAAGTTTTTATGAAATTTTTATTATATATCAAAGGTTGTTATAAATTGTTAATATTTTATAGTGTTTGTATGAAATCATTGAAAAAAGAAACTTATCTGTTTTTGATATCAATATCTACATAGCATGCAAGGAAAGGTAAAAAAAAAAAGCATCAAGACAAAAATGTTCGAAAAACTGATGAGTTTGCCATGAGAATTAAATAACAGAAAAAAAATGATTAATTGGTCTGGAATATATACTTCTAATATATGTCCACTGGGTGTATTATATGAGGAACATTTGACAATCTAGAAGAAAATAATCTGAAATACTAGCTGACAACAGAAGTGACTTTTATTGTATTTCCTGGCATTTGTCTTAATCTAAAGTGACAGTATTAGCTAGGCTCACTTGCAGATTGCATCATAAGAATTTTCCGGCTTAAATTGTTGATTTATAAAATCAAGTCTCATTTTATTGATCACAACTTGAAAAAGTATGAAAATCCAGCATTATTGAAAAATAATTTTATCTGCCTGTATGAACCTAGGAAAAAAGTATAAATTTTGTCTTTTCTTTAAAACGAGTTTTAAAGTTTGGCAAGTTATTTTCCAATTTTCAATTTATTTACAAATTCCCCTAAGAAGTAGAACATAACTCAATAAATTAAATTATGGATTAAAGTTTAGAATTATTTCTGATTTTTTTATTTTTCAGAGGTTCAAATGATTATAAGTGCTGAAATCAATTCAATTAATACAACTGAAGTTTGAAAATGCATAAAAGTACACAGAGTTTCAAGGGATTCATTTTTAGCTTACCTGGCCTAAAAGACCATGTGGTTTTTGCCATCACTAAGAGTTCGCCATCCTCTCCGTCGGTCCGTCCGTCCCAGTCCCTCCCTCCCTCCGTCCGTCTGTCTGTCGATAATTTCAAAAATCTTCTCTTCTGAAACCACTGGGCCAAATGTAACCAAACTTGGCCAGAATCATCACCAGAGTATGGCTTACTAAAATTGTGTTTAGGCAGCAGGTCAAACGACATAGCCGTTGTTGCTAAAAATAGAGCATAGGGGTAAATTAAAGTTTTTGGCCAATAAATCGACTTGCGGATATCAAAAATCAGACAAGGTTAAAGTGATCAGCATGAGAAGATCTACCTGCCCTGAAATTTTAAAGAAAATCTGAAAACCCATCTGAGAGTTATTGTCCTTTTTCTGCAAAATATTCAAAATTTTTATATTATTTCGTATCAAAAAAACTATGACAGATTGAGGTCTACTTTAAATTGCAAAAATGTTCAGCATATTAAGATCTACCCACCTAGAAATTTTGAAGAAAATCTGAAACGTATAGAGGAGTTATTGCCCTTTATTGGTCAAATTTTTGTGTAACTTTTTACATTTTGCCTTGTATTTCAATAAAGATTTAAGATAGAGGTTAAGATTTAAAGCAAAAATGTTTAGTATGGCAAGGACAACATTTTATCTTCATGATTGAGGTTGTGGACCGCATCCAAGATGGCCACCATCGGGGAACTTAGTTTAACAGTGGACCATATCGGAAAACACATTCAAAGATCTTCTCCTCTGAGACTACCTGGTCAATTGGAACCATACTTGGTCACAACTGTCCTTAGTTGGTCCCCTTTGAAAAATGTGTTCGGCAAGTTCCCACGGAGATCCAAGATGGCTGCAAACAGACAAAATAGTTTAACATTGGACCCAATGGGAAAACACATTCAAAGATCTTCTCCTCTGAGACTACTTTGCCAATTGGAACTATACTTGGTCACAACTGTCCTTAGTTGGTCCCCTTTGAGAAATGTGTCTGGCAAGTTCCCTTGGAGATCGAAGATGGCTGCCAGCAGACAACATAGTTCAACATTGGACCCTATTGGAAAATACATTCAAAGATCTTCTCCTCTGAGACTACTTGGCCAATTGGAACCATACTTGGTCACAACTATCCTTAGTTGGTCCCTTTTGAAAAATGTGTCTGGCAAGTCTTCATCAGATCCAAGATGGCTGCCAGCGTGGAACTTAGTTTAATATTTAACCCTATAGGAAAATACATTTAAAGATCATCTCCTCTGACACAGTGGGCAATATTACATCTAGGTTTATTATCATACTAGAAAATGAGACCCTTTATCATTGAGGTTATTGTCTATGCTAGCTTTGGACCAGGTGAGCTACAGGCTCTTTAGAGCCTCTAGTTTCAGAATTTTGCACCTTGTCAAGAACCGGGTATGTTTTCTTGTGGCACTCCTAAGAATTGACCACCATCCATTTAGCTGAACTTCAAAGGTGGCTTATCGTGTCGCCTGCATTCACACAGTGGGGACATATAGAATCACTGTCCGTCTGACCTCTTACGGGGTCATGGTCAAATTCTTCTGAGGAATACTGTGTCAGAGTCTATTTGGCATGGAGAAACAGTATAGGACCTATGCCGTGTAACATAGTTTGGGATCTATTGCATTCCCACTCCTGTTTGAGGGAGCTTAGAATATTTTTGAATTGCGTCATGAAATTTTCTGTCGCATCTCAGGAACGACATATCCCAGTGTTCTGTAGTTCAATATGGAGTAACAGTAATGGGACCTTTACCATGTAGCACAGTTTGGGATCTTTTGCATGCCAATTTCCTGTTTGACTGAAATATAAGAATACTTTTCGCAGTGTGTTAATGAAAATTTGTCACTTTTTCTCAGGAACCACATATCCAAGCTTTATGAAATTTAGCATTGAGTATCAGTATGGGGACCTTCGGTTGACACATGTCTCCCCTGGAAGACTTACTGCTAAGTTTCAAGATAAATCAATTTGATATAAATTTCTTAAGCATCAACATTTTGTATAATTACATGACTTCAAAAAATTATGGTCTAAAATCGTGTTACTGTTATGAGGATGATTTCTGCCAAACTTGATGACATGGCATTTACTAATAGTTTATGGTATCTAAATACATGTAACTTGATCACATGTAATTTCCAGTTTGTCTGTATCGTTATGAGACTCATTTCCCTGTTCAGTAGACAAGAAATAAAAGTGCTGGAATCAGAAATCAGACTATGTTGTAATTTACTACAAAAAAGGATCAAAATCACTCATATGGAAACTAACTCTCAGCAGAAAACTAATGTTTTGTAATCAAGTTTGTCTCCTCAGCTCTTAATAGCTGTCATTTTCATTCATGAGAAAGCGAGACCTTCATTTTCTTTCTTTTTTGTGGTGGGTCATAATTGCATTTGACCTGCTTATGCACTGTATAACCAGTTAATTCCGCAGTGGAAATCATTGTAAATAGCCAATATGCTGACTTGTAGGAGGCCGTATTTTTAACTACATGGTAACCGTTCTTGTGAGAATAGTTCAGTGTTAAAGGACATAGAACAATTACTTTTGGCATTCCCCTGTGGTGTGAGAAGATGGCTCTGCTTAATATTGAGTTGTCATAAATCCTTATTCAATAATGTCGCTCTAATAATCAATAAGAATGGAAGAAAATTGGCAAAAATCTTCTAATAAAATATCTGACGAATATTGTCATCTGTTGGAGGCAAAATATACTGGTCTCCTATTTTATTTGTTCTAATTGAACCAGTCATGTCTGTATAATCAGATTCCTCTTGAATGTTGCTTTTAACTGGAAAATAAAAACTGAAATTGAAATTATAGAAGTTATTTTAGTGTTTTGTTTTTGTTAAAAGGTCTCCTTTACTAGGATTTAAATAGGCAATTAAATTATTAAATAAAGAGTGCATGAAATTCTATCATGACATGGCATTGCATTTTAAAAGTGTGAGAATTTAAGAAAATCTCTCAGAGGTATTTAATTTGCAATAAAGCGCCATTTAACGTGCAATCGGTTGTTAAAATTCACTGTCAACTTTGATGATTTTCCTGCTTTATTGGATTATTCTAACCGCTAGGATGCTTTCTGTTAAAGCTTTTATCATACAGTGTCTGTGATCTTGTTTTTTGTTTGGAGAAAATGGTAATTTTAGCACCGATAAGTTATTATAATGATGAGTTATGCAGCGATGATAGTTCAATAATCAAGTGCTGTTATAATTGGGAGACGTGTTAACATTTTAGTTAATGAGAGATTTCTTGATTTACCTGAAAGGTAAGTGGGATAATTACAGGTGTAAAGTTAGTTCGTTAGATGTTCAGGTGATTACAAATAGATAAAGGAGGAATTAAGTTCTATGATTAGGAGTTCTTTCATATGAAATTATGTGTTTTAATACAATTTTTATGCATGTTTATTATTTAATATCATAAATAAATCAGCTGGGAAGATTTCATTATACTATGACAATTTATTAAAACCGTAAAAAAAAAGACAATAATTTATTATATATAGAAATTTATTTATGCTGTAAAGGATAAAAAAATGAAAACTGAAATCAATGCAAAATCAATTTAAAATTAACGACTGACAAATTAAAAAACTCTTGATTTACAGTATCAGAGAAAGTCGAAGTCCTTAAGTATTTTAATTGCATTTGAGGTCTGGATTTTCTTGTGGTTGGAAAAGAATTGTTTTTATTGGGAAAAAAATTAAGTTTAGTTCATTGAAGAAAAAGAATTCCCATTTCAGTGATTTGATTGACATATAACTAGATGGTAATCCAGTTTCATTTTAAGTTAGTTCAGTAGAGACTGGTCAATAAATGTCTTATTTGACATATATATTTTCACAATAGAGCTTGTTTAAGATGGTGAAAAAATTAAAAGTATTGGGGTCAATCCATTAGAAATTTGTACCAGTATTGATCAGAGGACCTTGGATATTGTTGTCTGTGGGGTCGGAGGACTTTTTAAAATCTGAAAAGGACATGCCAATACCAAGACCAAGTTAATAATATCTGTTGAATTCTACCGAATGACTTACGGTACTGTGCAACCTGCCTGTGATAACATTTGGTTAACCTGTAGGAAAGGATCAGTGTGACCGATTGTCATTATTTGGCATCCGTCATCCATTAGTTTGTCATTCTTCATCTTTTTGGTGGCTTATTTTCACATTTTGCATCCTGAATTTAAAATAGTTTTAAAAAAATAATGGTTTGTTTCTGCATTCTCAAAGAGTCACTGAAATATTGAAAGAAATTGAAATAAATTATTTAATTTTGATGTTACTGTATCAAACTAGTGAAGAATAATCATTTTCAATGTCTAAGTATGTGGCAAACTCAGGAGGGTGCAAATGTAAGGCAAACATCTGAATGGGACACAGACTGTCATGAAGAAACCTATTTTTGAAAGATTCCTTTGGACAATCCATTAAAAATTTAATGGACAGTAGATTTGCAGCCATGCTTTGAAACAAATACAGGAATGAAATGGAAGTCCCTTGACTAAATTTTTTTTCATTTCAATACAGTAATAAACATTGCCACCAGTGCAGAACATAGTTAAACATTAGATCCTGTAGAAAGCAAACTTTCATGTTCAGTTTTTGGAAAGCATTTGCTGGGTACAGTGTATACCTGTAGTAATAGCCACATGATTGTTGCAAAGAAGTTTGACCGTTGCTTGTTTGTTTTGCAGGCAAGACATTCCATGGATCCATCAATTTCTCAAAATGGTAAAATGTTTTATTTTCTGAAATGATAAATTTGTCTTTGGTGGTAGCTTTTATAAAAAAAAAATAATGCTGTTTTGTGTAGATCTGATTGAAATGTATGTATTTTACATGAACATTTTTTATATAGATTACAAAAAATTTTGACTGCACCAACTGAACACAGGATCTGTGAATTTTTCACATGTTAGTATTGCAATTTCTTGCTACAAATTAAATCTAGACTTGGCCATTAAGGGTTAAAAAAATTAAATAAATGAAAAAAAATTGAGTTCTTGTTTTAAGAATGGTTAGCAATGCCTAGTCAATAGCATAGTTCTTGATAGATATATTGTGGTTTATAGTTATATCCTAAATAAAAACAAACATTTGGTTTTGTGGTAAGTTGTCGGCACGACAGTTCTAATGTATTGTATATTGACTGAATATTTCTTTATCGAATATATAATATAATTAGAAAATTCTCAGATGGATAGACTGAGTAAGATATATTTTACACAGACAAAGGGTGGGTTGTATAAGAGACATAATTTTGTAGAAGAATATATGTGGATAGAATTGATCCATATTTTCTGAGCTGACCAGTGGAGAGTCTGGCATATGGATATATTACACCCCTGAGATTATATAATGATTGTTCATCATATTTATAATAGATTTTGATAAACATTGGCTATTTTCTCCATCATAACTATATACAATCAATAAGGAAAGAAGATTTTATTTCCATGTATACAATAAGTACTTAGTGATCTCTCCTGTTCTATGTCTTTTGTTTACTCTCTGCATTTTGGCCCAAGGTTTTCAATTGGTAAATTTTTGAACAAAATTTGAGATACCATCTTCCAACTTGGCACATAAGCTGTTTACCATAAAACTCAATTTGAGGTCAATTTGGAGGTTCAGAGGTCAAAGAGGAAAAAATAACCAATGTTGAGCTTTTAGGCCATCAAATTAATATATGACACACCTGCCACCTATCCCTGTTAATGAGGATGGGTTCCCCCCATTAAAGCTGAAACTTTCAGAATGCAATATTTCCTCCCTTACTTAAAAAGGCAATCATTTGTTATTGCATGAAGATTAGAATGTCAAAAAGATGCTAAAAAACAACAGGAAAGTGGATTTAAGGTAGATCGACATTAATACATGGCACATTTGATTGGCGCATTTGCGAAACACAAGTCGGATGCAGAATTAACTTGATTTTCAAGCCAGAATATTCCTTTATTGGCCGTTTCAGTGTGATGGCATAATAGATTGGCATACACTTTCCTGCCAAATAGCTTCCCTTTCCCGTAAATGTTATCTATTTCGTTTACTTTATAAAAATATCTCTCTTAATCAAATGGTGACATATTGATTTTTTTAGTTCATCATATAGCTTAAGTGTATATCTCTGAAATATCAAAAAATTAAAAATATCTGTCTTATATTTATTTCATATGAAAGCTTAATAATCAGCAAATTCTCACATTTCCCTATTATATTCTTTGTAAATATTGCTGAAAAATACTGAATTTGTCCTGATTTTCATAGTCCGATATCACGAAAAGATGACCGGTGACATGTCCTTTTTATTTTATTTTTGGAACATAAGACCTACATATTATCTTAAAATAAAAAAAAAATCTGTCTGATATTTTTATTAGGCTAGAACTACAATGAGACGCTCTTTCAGGGTCCCTTATAGGTTTTATGGTATGCTTGGAGTCATACCCCCAGAAACATTTTCAAAAGTTGGCTGGTATGATTTCTGCATTACAATTTATACTGTTTTGAAGAGGAATTTGCATTGATTATAACTTCATTAATCTTTCAGAAACTGAAATAAAAAATGATTGCAAAAGCAAGTCTTATCGAGACAATTATTCATAGTTCACTAAAAATTTTTTGACCAGTCAGTCGTACAAATGTTTTTCTATCAGTCCTCCATCATTTTTTGGTAGACTTGTGTAAGAAAAGTGGGTCATTGCATACCATAAAATTGTCAGACCAGTATAACCATTTTTTGGCATTCAGGACTAATGGAGCCAATGACATAGAGAAATCCAAAATTAAGTTTCAAAATGTGCACAAATAGTTTTGGTGAGCATCAATAAGCCTCTACCTTTACAGAAAAAAAAATTGTCTAAAGTAGGAACAGTATATTTGCATTGTTTTAAACTGTAAGTGTTTGCCTTTTTAGCTCACCTGGCTATGCCAGGGTGAGCTTTTGCCATCACTTTGCGTCCGTCGTCTGCTTCCGTCGCATCCGTATGTCCGTAAACTTTTCATTCAAAGATCTTCTCCTGAAACCACTGGGCCAATTGAAACCAAACTTGGCCACAATAGTCCTTGGGTGGTCCCCTTTAAAAATTGTGTCGCTCAGGTCTGTACGTCATCCAAGGTGGCCGCCAGCTGGGACCAAAATTTAACATTGGACCCTATGAAAAAAAACGTTTCAATTCTATTTCTCTGAAAATACTGGGCCAATTGGAACCAAACTTGGCCACAATAGTCCTTGGGTGGTCCCTTACAAAACGGTGTTTTTTAGGTCCGCCCGATTTCTAAGATGACCGCCAGTGGAAAACATAGTTTTAACATTGGACCCTATGGGAAAACACATCTTCTTCTCTGAAACTACTGAGCCAATTAGAACCAAACTTGGCCACAATAGTCCTTGGGTGGTCCCTTACAAAAAAGGTGTTTTTTTAGGTCCGTGTGATTGCCAAGATGGCCGCCAGCGGAAACATAGTTTTATTATTGGACCCTATGGGAAAACATTTTCAAAGATCTTCTTCTCTGAAACTACTGAGCCAATTGGTACCAAACTTGGCCACAATAGTTTTTGGGTGGTCCCTTACAAAAAAGGTGTTTTT
>MJUU01007589.1:0-18139 GCA_002080025.1 Modiolus philippinarum
CAACTTTACAGTCTATAAATAATGTTTATCTAACACAAAATACATGGTATTTAGTACAGCAATGTAAATCACTTGTTGTTACAGATTATAAAATTGGTAATTAGTTAGTTACCAATTAACATGATAATATTATAAAATTACAGTAAACCTATAAATAAATAAATAAATTTTATTTAGAGTCGGCATATATACACAATAAGAAACATAAGCACTGGTGTGCTTTTGACCGACATAATCAACAATAACATAACACAATATAACAAAGCATGCAAAATAAATAAGGAACATACAAGAGACACAAATATGAAGAGCTGGCTATGATAAACATAATAAAAGAGATGTCAATGAGAATAAATAAATAAAATAGCAACTAAAAAAGCAGATCTAAGCTAAAAGGCAAGTATAAGAGCAAACGTGCAAGCTAAGCTAAAAATTTTAGTTTGGAATGACCTAGATGGTATCAGCACATATAGTGCAATTACAATTGTTCCCATCCCAAGATTTAATTATGCTCTTAAACTGGTTAAAATTAGATGTTTTTCTAAAATCATCAGGTAGGTCATTCCATAAAACAGCAGCAGCATATTTAAAAGAGTTTTTACCGTAAGTTGTTGTTCTAACTCTTGGAATATCTACAATATTAGAATATCTAAAATTATAATTTGAATTTTTAAAAACAACAAGGTCATATAAACAAGGTGGTGACAATCTATATAAAATCTTAAAACATTCAATAGCCATCATACGCATCCTTCTGATCTTAAGTGATGGTACTTTCGCTCGATCTATTAATTCATCATATGTACTTTTGTAGTCATCATATATGAATCGCAAGGCTCTCTCTTGAATTTTTTCCAATTTATCAGTATTACTTTTAGTGCAAAAATGCCAGGCCAAAGGACAAAATGGTGAGCTTATTCAATTTTGACAGAAAACAGCCAATGCGTTTAAGCACGTTGAGTTGCGGAGAGGCCTTGCGACATATATTTTTTATATGTTGATTAAAATTTTATTGATAATCTATATCTATATCGATCCCCAGTAATTTAACAAATCATCACAATTTATTACAGCTGACTCAATATTAAAAACTGGTTTCATATCATGCGTCTTATTTCCAATGGCAATAGCCTGAAATTTATCAGGGTTAGCCTGCATACAATTAATTTTGAACCAATCGATCAAAATGGCACTTTCATTTGAAAGAACAGACATTAAATTATCGAAATCATAGTCAGCATACGACAAGGTGTTATCATCAGCATAGTTATATAATGTACCATGCTCAATAAAATAAAATATATCATTTATAAAAATGCTAAAAAGTAGGGGACCGAGTATAGAACCTTGGGGCACGCCTTTAGTGATGCCAGCCCAGTCACTGAGAACTCCCTGAAGCTTGATTTGTTGCTTACGGCCTGTTAAGTAATTAATTTTGGAGTAATTTCACTGATTTTGAAGAAAGACCATAAGCAAAACCTGGAATTTTTCACACTGTCTTTATTTCGTGGTAAAGTTACATGATTTTAGTTCGCACATTTTTGAATTTGCATTGCCAAATTGTTTACCATTGACTTCAATAATAGACAAGTATATTTGTGCCGTTTTAATTTTGTGCTTTCATTCCAAATGTGAAAATGGCAGAAAATGGCGGAAATCTCCCGTTTAACAGTATTTGGACTGACTAACAAAACAAAATGCTTGCTCAAAATACTCTTAACACATTCTCTTGTTGATAGAATATATGAAATGTGACAGTAATTTGTACATTGTGTACTTTCAAGTTACAATCAAATATATAGCATCCACATGGAAATCTGTATTTGATCACAGAAGAAACAAATTTTGTATTACACATAGATAAAATAAACTGTGCTATTGCTCGTTCTTACAAGTTTTAACAAGTATTTTTTCTTCAGAATTTGATTAAAATGCAAGACTTTTTTATTCAATACGTGTAAGGATTTTGCAGATAAAATTCTATCTGCGGCTATCATAAGACTAAAAAGGAACCAAAGTATTTGTACCTGAAAGAATTGAATCGTGACTCGAAAGTTACGATCTTTAAAAAAGGATGTTTGGAGATTGAAAATACTATTTGGTAAATGAAAAATTTTCATGTGGTTTAAAATTGAATTCATGTTCTTTTATTCAGCCTTTTTTCACATATTGACAGTAAATATTCTTTTGTTCATTGTAAATACATATGGGTTTTTTTCATGTTTGAAAAAAATATTAGTTATGTTCAGTTTACACAGAACATTAATTTATTACAAGTGAGGATATTTGACAAGGTCATTATAGAGCGGGAACTGTTATCCATCAGAGTGATCAGTAGAAATTAACACTCATGGGAATATGATTTACTAAATATTTGTATACCATTTTTAGTTAGTTGTTTGTTTGAACAAGGAATTTTTCGTAGTACCGCAGTGCACGTTTATCACTGGTGAGCAAGAGGTGAATATAGTCTCTAACATTGTTTCCAGTTTATTACGTATATTTCTCACATCGAGATAGTTAAATTTTCACATTTTAAAGTTCGAGGTTTATCCGAGAACTTTAAAATGTGAAAATTTAACTATCGAGATGTGAGAAATTATCGTAATAAACCGGAAAACAATGTTAGAGATTTTTTCTCTAATTCCTACTCAATTTATTTGACGTAAAGCGATCTCCATAGTCTCCAGTCTCAAGTATGCTGCCATTTTGTTGTTATCATCGTTGCTATGTGTATCATTGCGCCTTTGATTAAAAGGGGTGTTGGGTGTAATATTTTTGATAAAAAATGTCATATTATCAATAAATTGAGTTATCTTAGTCATAAAATGTAAAAATCAATTCGCTAGACAATGATGCAGGTGTTAATTTCATCAACATCCGGTTGCACTATTTCTTGAAACTGACACGAGACAACCAATCAGCAAGTGAGATCAATGTCTAAACATGTTGATTATTAAGTTCATCTAACATCATTTGGGAAGTATTTATTTTGAACAAGAATTAGAGAACGATATTTAATCTATTATGAGTGCTAAAAGAAATAATGGGTTTCAATGTATTTAAGTTTAATTAACAGTTGTCGTGTGGCAAAAGTTATAGTACACATCAAATTTATAGTTGTACTTCAATGGCTCAAAGACCCAAGGGACAGACAAAAGAGTTTGAGTTAGAGGAATGTTTTAGCCACACAGGAGAGTTCATATCACATACTTAGCATTCAAAACCCAAAATAAAACCGCAACCAAATTTTTTTTAAAGATGTTAATGGAATTTGACTTGTACTTCAAATAAAGTAATTGATAATGTTAAAATAATATATAGATGTACTAAAACCTCTATGGATTGTTTAAGATGATATATAACCCTCTATGGATGGTCTAGATAATGTCTGTGATAGTTACCTTGTTACAAAATGTAGATAGACTATTGTTAAAGCTTACATATATATGTTACTTTACTTTTAGTAAAGAATAAATCATTTTAAAACTATTTGTCTTCAATTTCATTTACTTATTGTACCTGTAATTAAGTCTCCTAAACGAAGTTTGTGGAGACTTATTGTTTTTGCTCAGTTCTTATTATTCTTTTTCCACTTCTTCCGGCGTAAAATTTTTGTCCGGGCCATATCTCGAAGACCTTTCACCGGAACTTCATGAAACTTCATATGTTGGTAGAGAACAATGAGAAGATGTGCCATCCGGTCTTGGAATTTCCAAAATGGCGACCGTTGCCATGGAAACTGAAAAAAGGCGGGAAAATTAAAAGTGCTCAGAATTGGATGAAAATTGACAGGAAGGTTGCCCAGCATGCATAGAATTGATTTTTGGTCTCAAAATTTTCAAAATCTTCTTCGCTTGGTTTGGAAGGCAACTTCCTATAAAAGTAATTGCGCCCTTGTACAAATTGTTGGTTATTTAATTCCATATTTTAGTGCTAATAGCAAACTTTATTTCTGGGCAAACTGTATGGAGAGTTTACAAACTTTCAGGGTATAAAATGTGTTATTGAAATGTGCTAATTCTAGGATGGTTGTGTTTTAGGTGATTCTAATACTGTATCACTTCTACTGTGTTCGAAAAACTTTATTGAATGGTTAAAAGGATATACTTAATCTGTACTGACAAATTCGCTTGATGTGTAACTAATTATGATCATATTAAGTTGATATGAAATAATATTTATTTTGGATATCGAAATCTGGTCCCCTTTTCATTACGGTTCCCTGCACAATATCCTAATATTCCCACTTTTTGTGAATATTATATCCTATTTAGTATGGGGTGCCATGGTAGTTTCTGTGTATTTGGTTGGCGAGGGAATACGAGTCCCTCGCCATCCCCTTACCAGACGGCAGTATTTATAGGTGGATATGGGATTGGATATAATATTTTGTTTAATTATTATACTATTATAATAAAGCAACAACAGTACATTACCAGAACACCCGAGGGCGCCAATCATAGATCCGACGGCCAAAACGGAGCCCACAGGCAACACGCGTAGTGGAGCCTGTAGACGGATATTTCGACCGCCAAATCAAGACTGGCGCCCTCAGGCATCCAAACAATGCACCACTATTGCGATCCTAATGCAACAAATCAACCCTATGTTCTACCTTTAACTCATGAATTTGTAACAATATTAGGAACCAGAATGAAAAGGGAACCTATTTTGTCACAGGGTTGTACATGGTCAGCCTTGACCAATCAAAACCTGCGTCATATAAATGTTGCATTAGAATAACCTGTATAGGTACCTAAAACCCTACCCTTTTGGGGATCATTGTGCAGGGTCCGAAGAACTCAGACATGTACTCCCCTGTTACCACAATAGAAACACTTTTAAAATGCGTTTTATTTTTTAATACTGGCCTGCGTCTCCGATGGGTGAAGTTTATTATTTTATACACCAAAGATAAAAATAAACTGATATCAGTGATTTCTCCAATATCGCTTTTATATAAATTTTCAAAATGGTGGCCGTTGCCATGGAAACGGAAAAAAGGCGGGAAAATTCAAAGTGCTCAGAATTGGATGAAAATTGACAGGAAGGTTGCCTAGCATGCATAGAATTGAATTTTGGTCTCAAAATTTTCAAAATGGTGGCCGTTGCCATGGAAACGGGAAAAAAGGCGGGAAAATTCAAAGTGCTCAGAATGGGATGAAAATTGACAGGAAGGTTGCCTAGCATGCATGGAATTGAATTTTGGTCTTAAAATTTTCAAAATGGCGACCGTTGCCATGGAAACAGGAGAAAGGCTGGAAAATTCAAAGTACTCAGAATTGGATGAAATTTCACAGGTGGCTAGGTGGATATGGGCGTTCGTTTGGGAGACTTTTGTGTTTTGCTCTGCGAACACAGTTCTTACTTGTTATTGTTTGAAAATGCTCATAGTTCATGAAATGCGGTTTACCCTGGTAGTGAAAAATTGGTGAAACTAATTTAAAAATGTTCATGATTGAAATTGTATCAGTATAGCCACTATTTGATGTGCCAAGTTTATTCCTAAGAAAGTTATTTAGGTGCATTGTAGCAGATCCAGGATAAAAGGCTTCTTAAAATCAATCTTGTTTCTGTATTAATTTGAAATCAATGTTGTATAAATATCAGGAAGATACCGGTATTAAATGATAGATTTTGAATGAAAGGTCAGTTTGCCTTCAGATAAAAAGATATGCAACACAGTGAATTGAGAAGTGGTGTATAGTAAAACACTGTCTATTGAAAAAATTCAAGGTTAAAATATATAAAAGTTGTGGCCCAGTTGAACTAAATATATTGGCACAATAAAGTGATAAGATTAGTACATAATAGAGTAAAAGCAGTCATAATATGTTCAGTTTAAAGAGCATAACATAGAGATAAGTGTAACGGAGAAAGAATGGCAAAAGAGACTAGTATGTCAATCGTTCAAAGAACAATTGAGAGGTCTTTCCCAGTGTTGCGTCAGAATGTTATCATTATTGATTCCCTGGAAAAACCAACATTCTAAGCTTAATATGTACATTTATAGACTCTCTAAAAAAATTTTTAAAGTGACCGTGACATTTGTCCTTGACATCATTTTGAAGGTCAAGTCTACCTGAACATTTTTTGTACTGAATAATTGTTTGTATCTTCACTGGTATTTGGGCTATAGACAAAAACCCCAAATTTAGACATCAAAAATCAGGTTTTGGTCCATAGGCCCAAAACGGTTGATCCAATGATTTTGGACCCAATGTAACAATTGTAGGTCTCATAAAGACACACATCTTCTCCATAACATTTCATCAGCTATCTGTTACGGTTTCCGAGTTTATCCGCTAACAAGTCTAGAGGTCAAAATAAAGGTCACCGATGACCTTTGACCTTTTCAAATGGCCACTGGTGAACCAAGAACAGTGGTGTAGGTCTCTATCACTTCCAGTTGGGGAGAATTTCATTGTTAAAGAAGCATCAAATTTTGCAAGGGGCATAACTCCGAAATGGTCAATCGGACAGTTTCGGACCAAATGTAACAAATTTTTGTCATGACCTAACAAATATTTTTCTAATTACACTTCATCTTTTATGGTTTCCGAGTTCATCTGCTAACAAGGTTTACCATGTTTGGTGATGTAACTCTGTTACTAAAACAGGAGCAGGTTTACAAGGTCAATCTGGTCAAGCCTGACCATTTATGATTAATGGTACCAAGTATCAAAGTGATATCTTTTAAGACTTTTTTGCAAATGTTGGAAGAAAAAAAAATAATCAGAAGAAATACAAGAAGGTCTTTCCACCAAAGTGGGAAAGACCTTAATTAAAAGGAAGCAAGCAAACTTGGTTCAAGTTGAATGTTTTATCTTATGATGGCCTCAGTGTGGGCTATTCATTGTCATCACTTGGGGTCCGTGTTCATAGTCTTGTTAGTTTATTACATTTGAAAGTAATGGAGCATATTTACAATAACCAAACTTTACATGAATGATGTTTTGATTTTACAAAAAATGCTTATTTCATTTCAATCTGAATAAAACATGATTGCAAGAAGGAATTCATTTTTCATATTAGACTTCCTAACTTGGAAAAGCATATTTTGATGATCTCAGTCAACTTAACCAATTACATAAATGGTGTTTTAGCTACAAACATACTCATCACTGTTGAACATTACACTGATTGTTACCTTTGAAACTATAGACAAAGAAGTATGGCCATCAAGACGTGAATTATTTTCTTATGTTGGGTCATTTTCATTTAGAAATGAAAATAATATATGCCACCTTTGTATGTGGTATCGGGTCCGTTCGCCCTAATAACATGTTCGCCCTGGGTTCGTTCGCCCTGGGTCCGTTCGCCCCTAGAGTTCGTTCGCCTGATTTTTTCATAAAGCTTAATCCTAATACTATAACTTAGGTATAAATCTTAATTATATTTCAATTATGAAGTCATTCTCAAACTTTCAAATATGTTAATTATTTAGTCACAAGGGATTAAAGATTGATTAATGTCCCTAATTAGATTTCTGTTATTTATAAATCATTAGTCTAAATTAGTCTAAATTACTTAATGCAATTAAATGTTGTTCAGATATAAATAATTACATTTCATGAATATTCATTTGAATTCTGTCAATTTGATAGGCGAACATCTATCAAGTGGCATATCAATGTGGAGTTGCAATTCCCATGAAACACATTTGACCACGTGTTCACGTGGCGGATGAATTTGTAAAAATAGAATTCCAATGTACATGATGTACTTTCCTATAAAAAAAGTTGTTTTTCATATTTCGGGTTTAAAATGTTATTATAAGAATTGAATGCATTATTTTGAAGTTTCATAGGGACTATGAAAGGGTTGACCGGGCGCACATTTTCAACATGAAACACTACCGCGCTTCATTAAAAATGTGCTTTGGTCAACCCTTTCATATCCCAATGAAACTTCAAAATAATGCATTCAATTCTTAATTATTTAGTCCTTTAATTATTTAATTGTCTTTGATAATTAGCTTGAATATGTACAAACAATGCAAGATTTTATCCAAATTTCAGTAAGAAAATAAATTTTTACTCTGAATGTACCGGGTAAATAAAATTATAAATCTCACTACCAATACTATTCTTTTTTTTTGATGAATTGTGCAAGTGAATAACTATTTCTGCTTTATTACATGTGTATTCCCAACAATTTTGTTAAAACCTGATTAATACGAATATATAGGGCGAACGGACCCAGGGCGAACGGACCCGGATTCTTTGTATGTATTCTGACCTATTAGCAGTCGAACATGGCTGAAAATAGCCTTTTGTGTCAATTTTAGCTATTTTACAGTGTTTGAGATAACCGAAACCATTTTTTTGCTGCGAACGTATAAACATTTGCCCTTCCAAATGGAAATAAGCTAATTTTGGTTCTGGAGGTCCTATGCAACAAATTTTAGCAAAAACCTACAAAAATTGGCAAAATCTGTCAAAATTGCATACAAGTAGCAAGTTCAGTGGCTTTAACTTTTATCTAAATGTACGAAAATGCAAATGAATTGATTTTGTTCTGATAGTGTATATAACAGATGATCTCTATAAGCAGTTTTCGAGAAGATTTAATGCATTTGCAAAATTAGTATGCTGAATGAAATAAATTCACGGGTAAATGGCCATACCTCTTTCAGAGGAATGGTATCTTTTGTTAAATAGATTCCACATTTCGTTGTGATTTGTCAAGTTACATGGCCATCAGCGTAGAACTTAATTTATATTGGACCATGTAGGGAAAACATATTTTGATATCTGCTCTGAAAGTTAAGAATACATCATTTTTGTGTGCTTGACAAAAACATACATCACCATTAACTGATAAGTGGCATATAGGGATGCTTGCAATAAGGTGCGGATATATGATTTCATTTTGTACGTCCATTTGTCTATATTTTCATCCAAGGCAATATCTGACATTTTGGAGATTTTATTTTCAGAAAGCTACCTACCATATGAACCTGTGCACCTGGTATTTTCAGACAGATTTGTCAAGACTTTGAAAAAGTTATGACTATTTTGATATTTTTGTGCATATCATCTCTAGATTTTCAGATTTTATAGAATGCTATTATATGTGCACTTGGTATTTTCAGATTGATCTTTTTATATTAATGTAATCTATTAATAGATTCTTGGAAACCTTAAATGATATGTTCAGTAGGTATACGTCGTATTTCATTTGGTAATCTGCCGCTTTAACTATAAACGCTGTGCTCTTGAGCTATCCTATCAACTTTATTTGAATCTATAATGAAAGTTAGTCAGTAGTTAGTGTTGTATTCGACTCGAGGTTCATCAAGTGCTTTTCCCTACACTTTGCACTTGAATTACTCTGGTTAAATTCATTGTGTTGACTGCTGTAAGCAGAGTCGACACAAAAGGATTACTTTTATGGGGTAAAATGTCTTTTCATGTCATGTTTAGTATCAAAGTTCTTCATTTTCCGTTCATAATCTCATGGTACAGCATAACGAAATTAACTGTTTTTATGCAATTTTGGTATATTTGTGTTTTGAAACCATTGGGACGATGCCACTGCTGGTGGAGCAGAGGTCCTCGAGGGTCTTCACCAGCCCAATAGTCAGACTTGTGTAATTTACCTCGCATTTTATAGAAATTTCCTGTTTTTATCAAAATTCTAACCCCTAAAAAATACCGAGGCTTCATTCCGTGTATTTGTAATTTTGTCCCCATTCGGCCCCTCATAGTTCAGAAAATAAACAAGTTGTAAAAATCTGATGGTGTAGCCCTATATTTATTTTCAAAAGGAATCCATTACAAAAAACTCCATCAAAATTGGACTAAAAATACCAAAAACGAAATTTTGGAAAATCGCCCCTTTTGGCCCCAATCTCGTGAACGGTACATGCCACGTAAAATCTGTTGGCTTACTAACGATAGATAATTGAACTAGGAACACACTGAAAGAAACCCCTTTAAAATCCAATAAATAATAAATATTCTACAGCCAAATATGTGAAAACACACAATTTTGCCCTTCTTGGTCCCATTTTTAAAAATGGGAGGGGCCAAAATAACCAAAACCCACCCAGCCTTCCTTTTATGCCAAGGAACACTATTGTAAAATTTCATAAGAATTGGTCTACTAGAACAATTTTAACAAAGGTGTCTACAGACGACGGCAGCGCCATACCATTTTACGACCTCAAATTTTTTAGCAATCGCATAAAAACAGGATATAATCCTAATTTGAAATCAACTCCCACTAGCTGTATTACAATCATTACATATTGTACAAATGAAATTTCCATTTGATGTTCCTTATCTATTGGGGAGTCAAGTCCTGATGACCAAAACGCTACAAGAACCTAAAATAATCCGTTGATATGGCTATTTTCGGCTATTTCTGATATAACGCATCTATGGGTTTTTGTCTCGGTTATTGAATTGGTATTGGTTCTTTTATAGCAGTAAAACACTTGTATTATGGTATGGCGCAGTCATTTGTGCCATCAGTCGACAAACAAGTTTGGTTCTTATGTACATTATCCATTTTCAAGTTACTGCAAATGGAGATAATAACAAAATTATCGAACAGAATTGTCAGGAGCCGAAGTCCACGAGACAAAAAGACAAATCAGGTTGAAAGCACCGGAAAAAATGTCGACAGCAATGGTCCTGACTTGGTAATGGCATTTCAAAAGAAATGTTGGGTTAGACCGGTTTTATGGCTAGCCAAACATCCCCTTCCATTGCGATGATGTCCGGTAGCAACTCAACAGCAATTGCCATTGAAAGGTTGTAGACAGTTAAAAAAATAACACATCATGTAGTATTAAGCAAAAATGGAATCTTGAATCATAGTTTGGACTGAATCTCCAACCTCTTTTCCACAAGGGACTGTTATCTATTAAAGAACTTTTTTAATGATCGTAAGAGACGGAATGTTTTGAAGCCTTGATCAATAAGGCGTTCACGGAGATAAATGTCTACTTTTAATCATAAGGAATACCGTAAGGTTTTTTTTGTGAAATGAACTGCAGAAGATTATAAACTTTTGAGATAGTATTCGATAACTTGACAGAATATCAAGTTTGTGGCCCTACTCATATGAGAACAAGGAATACCAACCTAGTTTTTTCAAACATTTGCCTATTATATAATCTTTTGGTGTGATTCTTCCAATTTATTTCTACCAAATGTTCAGGTGGCGTATCGGCAGATTTACCCTTAATTTGAAGTCATAAATGCAGAAGTTTTACGGTTGACATCACAATCTTGTGGACTGCTATTAGATATATGTTTCACGGATGTTAAAAGCTTGAGATTGTTGTTCCCTATACCGGATTTGATTTTACTACCAGATTTTACTTGTTCAACACAGCGGGTGTCTTATAAGAGGCAGGAGATGCTTATTCTACTAGTGCACCTGATCTCACCAATGATGTTTTATTGGGTCCGTGCTGTTCAACTTTGTATAGATGTGTGTCTTCATTTTTCTTTTCCGTGCCGTAATCATGTTATGCCTTTTTTCTTTGTCTTTTCCGAAGTTCCCATTGTCCTTGGATTATTCGATTTAGACTGACGTTTCGGTTCTCATTTACTTTACCTTAGGATAACGTTTACTGGTTTTGAAAAACAAAAGGACAAAAGAGACATAATAGACAAAACAGAATGCTATTGACCGCAAACAGAAAGTTTCTAGTTATATTCGGTTTTGATCGGGGTCTTTATGGACTCTTGATAAAAAATGTACATGGCACCCAGTATTCAAGTAGTGAAACTTCTTATCGTCTCAAAGCTTTAAATGTACAAAATCTCGCGAAATTTTCCACAAAACTACTTTCTTTCAGTTTTGATTGGTTTGTTTCTAAGGATCCTTCTTGACACTGAAACAGTAGAGATAACATGAAACGCCTACAATATATTTTAAAAGGAAGGTAACATTTTTTTCTTTTGACTCCTCGTGGTTATAAATGTATGGATTTTGTCTAGCTCTTTCCATTTTCTGACTAATAGACAAAATAGTACCATAATCTCTAAACAAATGTTAATGGGCTTATTTTGGACCCCTCGAAGTAAGGCTTATAAGAATTCCAAACGTTTTTTCCATATTTTGCACCGTTTTAGCTATCAGGGACACGTATTAGGATAAAGGACGAGACTATGACCACGATGATATTTTGTCAACACCTTGGTCCAAAGTACTGTACAGTGTAGTTCCGTCGTAGATGTACAATGTTTTCAGCCCACCTTCGTATAGCCAGTCGAGTTTTTGCCATCACTTGGCGTCCGTCGTCTGTCAGTCAATGGAGAGTCCAACCGTCGTCCGTCCGTCCATTGTCTGCCCGTCCGTCGTCCGTCTTTTAGTTGTACGTCCATCTGTCGTTAACTTTTCATTCAAAGAACTCCTGTACAACCACCAGGCCAATAAGAACCAAACTCGGTCATAAAAGTCCATGGTCGGTCCCTTTAAAAATTATATCCGGCAGGTCCACACCTCTTTCAAGATATTCGCCCGCGAAGAACATATTTTGACATTGGACTCCATGAAAACACATAGAAAGATTTTCTTCTCAAAAAAATATGAGTACAATTAAAACCAAACTTAGTCAAACTGGTCTTTAGACGGTTCCTTCCAAAAAGGTATCCGACAAGTCCGTAAATCAACAAATATGGTCGCCAGCTTGAATCATAGTTTGACAATTGACATATTGAAAATGAATTCACAGATCTTTTCTGAAAAAAAAAAACCAAAAACTACAGGCCGAAATAGAACCAAACTTTGTCACAATGGTCCTTACATGATCCCTTCCAAAAGGTATGCATCCGGTTTGTACATCATCCAATATGGCTGCAAGTGGGGAATATAGTTCAACATTGGACCCTATGGAAAACACATTCAAAGATCTTCTCAGTAATTCTAGATCAATTAGTAATAAATTTAGTTACAATGGATCTTATATGATCCCCTCGCAAAAGTATCCAACAGGTCCATACCTCATTCAAAATGGACGTCAGGAGAACATACGTTAACAAATAAGGAGTAAAGTCTCTAAACCACCAATTTTAGCGTTTTTAGTTGTTTGTCCTTTGTTAAAATGTGTCAAAGAAAAATTCTTTGTTGAACTTATGAAATACAAGAAAATTGTAAATTTTCTCTGATCTTATTTCCAGAACAACGGCAGTGGAATACAGAAGGAACAAAGCACAATATTACATAAATCAATGCCCAGAGACCAGTCAAAAGCAAAAACACCAGAAGACGGAAGACAAAAGACACCAGAATTGTTTTTTCCAAAATACACACCTCGCTAGGTTGATCATAATCCTTATTAGCCAAGGCAAATGATCCGCCCATAATGAAGGGGAGAGTAATGGAACCTAACCCTCGGCTGACGAAGATGGATGATCACAGACTGCACCAATTTCAATATTTTTACCCTTAAGGAAAGCATTTAAATTGAAATTTTATGCTGTGGTCTCTGTTATAATCTAATCCAGAAGAGAACTACATTCCCAACCAGCTGCAAAAGTTAATCAGCTTTTACCTATTTTTTCTCCTTTTGGACATTCTTTACTAGTCAGTAGGAGTTTTTGTAATTTTATGCAAACGATTCTGATGTTTGGACATTTAACATAAGGTCCAGTATAAATCGTTTTGACGAGAGATTACGTATTTTAAGATAGTATGTGATTTTGATAGGATATTAGGTTTGTTGCCCTACTCATATGAGAATAAGGAATAACAACATTTGCCTTTTATATAATCTTTTGGTTGGATTGTTTCATTTTATTGCTAAATAAATGTTCAGCTGGTGTATCGGCAGATTTAGGGTAACTTTGTACTGTTTTGGGAAAATAAAATTCCAAAAGAGACATAAAAGAATGAATTTGACCATAACTAGATAGTCTATAGTTATATTCCTGTAGTGGTCTTTCATGGACTCTATAAAGACTGTTTACATCAGGGTCTTTAATGGGCTCTTGATAAAGAATATACATGGCTCCCAGTAATGATGCAGGTTGTGACACCTGTTATCGTTTCAGAGTTGTAATTGTCCAAAATCTCAAGAACAACCCCCCCCCCAATATTCTTTCTTTCAGTTTCAGTTTTGATGAGTTAGTTTCTAGGGATTCCTGTTGACAATGAAACAGTAAAGATAACAGGAAATACCTGCAATAGATTTTTAAGGTAAGGCAATAGCTTTTACCGTTTCCTAGATCTCGCTGTTGTGTAGTTCTTTAAATATATTTATTGACAGAACTGGTTTCTTTTGACTCATCATGTTTGGATTTTGTCTGTTTCTTATCATTTTCAGACTAATAGATATAATAGTACCAAAATATCTAAACATTGAGAGGTTAACACTATTTTTTCTCAAGATTACACCCCGGGATTTATTCTGAAAGGTTTTTGTAGGGTTAATTTTTTCTTGTTCATTTTACTTTGTTGCATCTGTTTGCCATGTTATGTCTGTGTTGTATCCTTTGAATTCATTTGTTTTATTCTGTATTGCCAATTTTTGTATCTGCTGTCATACCTTTTTATATTGTCGAGATAAAAATCGCAAAATAAGTCAAGGAACGAAAGTATCAAAGAAACACACATATCAGATAAAGTAGTTTTTGCTACTTAAAAAAAAATCATTGTAAAAATACACGCTTGTCGATAACGGATCAAGTCTGAAAAGTAAAGGTGTGGGTATATTACTGCTTAGAAAGGGACAGTCCATAACTAGAAAGTTAAAGTCATTAGGTTGATTTCAAATGTCCATTTAAAACAAAAGGGTAATGTATGGCGTATTGTATCTGAATTTTAGTATACAAGATTAGATCTGATGTTAATATTTCTGAAATCTTGGTTTATTGCGAGAAATTACATCATCTGTGAGTAGATAATGGCTCTGTTTCTCCATCAATATCCAATACTTGCCATATCAAAGGGTTTATCTTTAAATAACGAAAGTCGAATATTATTAAAATCATATGCCCAGGGAACTATAGGTAGTGATTGATAAAGTGCTAAATACAATATGGAATCTTGTCTGTTTAACTACATGTATATCCACTTCTCTTAACAATCACCAAAAGGAAGATTAAAGGTAGTCTGTATCCATATGAGATTAGAACAAACGAAATTCTGACACCGGGGGATCGCTCTTGGTACGTAGATATATTACATTTTAGTTTCTCTCAAAACATATACCTTCCAAACAAGTGTGGACATTACAAACAATTTATTATTTTCGTAAAGTTAAATTAAATTCCAGTTTTCAAATGGGCTTTGGGCCAAAGAATGTAATAAACCATTGAAAACTGCTAAGTGTCAGAGGTTGATTGGTGCTAAAGTGATAGGTCATTTCAGTCATAACTTTGAAGAAAAAAATCGATGTAGACAAGGTTTCATTTTAAATAAGATTTAACAAAATATGGTGTCCCACAATGATATGACAATACATTTCACGTTTAAGATGGGCTATGATAGTCAAATCAGCATTCAATCTTGAATAACCTTGAAGCAAAACTGTTTAAGGACAAAGAGAATAGTACACGGCCTTTAATGTGCTGAAATGATGTAACCAGCCATGTTAAATCCCAAGAACCTACCATGTTATGTAAATGACTTTTAAGCTCAACACAACTAGAGAAACCACTCGCCGTGAATTGCAAGTACATTTTCACGATTTGTATCCTTCTTTAGTAAGACATATAACATGAGAAAACTTGGATATTGTAAATATCTCTGTTAAAAGATGGTCTCTTTTTATTACTAGAAACACTTGGACTATGCAATCAGTGAATCTATTGTTACACTTTTAAGATATATGTTATTAAGATTTAGTTATCAGGATATACAGTAATTTTTGTGACGCCTGCAGACATGGTTTTGGGTGACACATATGGACCACGTCGTTGTTGTTGTTATTGTCCGTCCGTCTTTTTCGTAACAGTTTTCTCAGCAACTACAAATCACAGACAATTGAAATTTAGCATGTGACTTCAGTATGAGGTCCCATGTAGTGCTTACCGATTCCAGATATATCTGTCATCTACTTTCTGTCTACCGACTTGGAATATGTTCAACAAATATTGTCAGTGTTGATATTTTCGTAACTTACAAATCACAGTCACTTGAAATATTTTATGTGACTTGAATATGGGGTCCAATATTTCGCTAACCAATTCCAGGTTTGTCTGACCTCTACTTTCTGTCTACTGACTTGAAATATTTTCAACAAATACTGTCAATTTCAATATTTACGTAACACTTTTCTCAGCAATTGCAAATCACATCCACTTGAAATTCTATATGTGACGGAAGAAATATGTCCAATATCACGCTTACCAATTCCAGGTCTGTAGGATAATCGCCTCCAGTTTACTTACTGGAATATTTTGAACAGATAATGGTAAACAAAGTCACAGAACTTTTCTCGGCAACCACAAATCAGCCACCTGCGAATTTGGCATGGTACTTTAGTATGCGCATATTGCGCTCCCCGACTCCAGGTTAGAAATTTGAGTCTCCCAGATCAAATTTGACAAAGGCAGTGCAGGCGACACACGTCCTCTGTGGAAGACACGCAATTCATGCTTCACATTATACAATATTAAACAATTGATATCAGTTACAACTGGTTGGCGATGTAATTTATCTTTTTTATCAATCTTATTAGCATCTGAATAATGAAATGATACAGTTAAGTCTCTTTCAAGACAGAACCTCGGAATTTCGAAGGATTAAAAAGGATTGCCCGCTGACTTCAAATTTTAGTGATTTTTAAATGAAAGCTATTAGTAAAAGGAAAAGAGTGCATTATGCGAATCAAAAAGGTCGATGTCACAGAATATCACATATTTACAAATGAAAAATAATGAAAAGATGAATGATCCATTTTATATGTTTATCACAACAAACAATAAAAAGATATGGGGTAAATGTACATTAGACACGTTTCTACAAATACATGGTAGAACAAAGCAAGGGAATAAAGCTTTTGTTCTTGTTTTTCATCAAATTTTTATATTTCAGTCTTTAAGGCACTCTAATTTTACCAACTGGACTTGTCAGGATATGATAAAAACATTAAATTTTCTTCTTTTTGTTCGTTTTTGGTGATACAGTCTATCGGCAAAAAATAGGTATTCCTATGGGTACAAACTATGCACCTCTCATAGCAGATTTATTTCTTTATTGCTACGAGTCACAATTCATGGCCAAAATTAAAAAGCACCCTTCTAAACAGCATTTAGTGGATAGTTTTAACAATACTTATAGATATTTGGACGACATTTTGCTTTAAATAATCCTGAATTTTCTAAATTTACAAACGAAATTAATCCTGCCGAACTTACTTTAAATAAATCCATTAGCAGCAGTGATCATACCCCTTTTCTCGATCTTGCTATATCAATAAATGAAGGAAAGTTAAACAGTACAGTTTATGAAAAAAGGGATGATTTCTCTTTCCCCTATAGTTAATTTTCCCCATCTCGACGGCGATGTTCCGTTAGCCCTTTCTTACGGGGTCTACATTTCACAACTTGTTCGATATGCACGACCGAAATCTTTTTCTAACTGAAAAACTTCTGCATATCATAAATTGATAAAACATTCTCTAAATTTTATTATAGATACATTGACTTATTTATAAAATTTTGTTCTACATGCATGGCTCTTATACAAGAGGGCATTTCACATCCAAACTTCTATAGAAAAATCATTTACACAGCACATACATTCAAAAATTGTCCTTCCAAACTTATTAACCCGTTGAACAAACTCATTCACAAAGGATATAAATACAGCATTGTGGTTAAATGTTGTTTGCAAAGATATTGATCAGCTACTAAATACTTTACTAAAACAAATTTCATATTGCCAGTATTTGGCATTGCACAATGTCATGTTATTCTTTCATAATTGATGATGTTATGCGAAATCTATTTAGAAGTATTTCAATTGAAGTTTCATATGTAAGAAGGCTTGATATCATAGTCAACGGAATTTATGTCTCTAGCTAGCTGTCAATAACTGCGAGTATTTGTCAACACAGTACCAGTGTGCATTGTCTTCATGTTTTATGTACCTCTTTTTCTAGTTTGATTTTTACTTTGAGTCTTTTTGTGTATTTATTTTTAGCCATTCACCACATACAAGGGGGGGG
>MJUU01007590.1:0-21239 GCA_002080025.1 Modiolus philippinarum
GGAACAAGCAATCTACAACGTGTTTGACAAGCATAACCAATGTTCTTGGTATTTCTACCTTCATTTTTCAATATGTATCAGGATGTAATAACCCCTCCCCTACAACGAGTGTGCAATAGATATATAATGGGTAATTTTATTTAGTTTTATCCATCAGTAACATTTTTCGTAAGTAAGACGACAATATACGTTAGTAAAGAATACATCTCATGTGTTTCAAACGATTTCAACTGACAATAATAAACTTTGTTTGACTTGTTTGCGGTGGTAATGCCGCTAGTTTTTGTTTAATGGTCATGCCTCAAAAACTTTCATTACTACAATTAATGCAATTTGTTTAGTTAGTGCATTCAGAATTATTTTTTCACTTTGTAACTGCAACTTCGATAGTTTGGGTAACAGCGTTTAGTTTTTGGATTTCGTTTATTGCTAAGATACTGAAAGTGACACACTTGGATATACTGTTAGTATATTATAATGGGAACTATCCTTGCGTTTATTTACAAGTTCGTTATCCACTTTGGTTAAAATTCAACATATGATCAGCTTTGTACTATTCAAATGTAGCGTTTAATGTAAATCAGAAATTAACACTAAATATAAGTATAAATTTGATGGAAAATGACATTGTTTACTGTAACCAAAAAAAAAAAATAATAAAATCACAAAGAATGCCAATACGACAGGAGAGGAGATGAGAGATAACAGCAATAACATCACAGCACAACATGTCATTTCAATCCTTCCTTATATTTTTTTCTGGTAGTACGATGAATCGAAGAAGGCAATAACAATGGCTTTTACAGGTAACCTGCTAAAATGATTTATTGCACTTTTTTGTTTCTTGTGAGTGAATGGAAATTATATTGTATATTGAAAAAGTTTCTTAACCCTTATTTTCAAAAATCTCGCAAATATTGACAGTACATTTTTACATTTAAGTTGTATTTGAAAAGGTATGTAGTGTAAAGTTATACCTAATTTCTCTTTTGCTTGTTTTAGTGTTGGTCAGAGACAATTGGTTTGTCTTGCCCGAACATTATTACACAAAACTAATATTCTTATACTTGATGAAGCTACAGCTGCTGTTGACATGGAAACTGATGATCTCATTCAACAAACAATACGTGAACAATTTGCAGATTGTACCATTCTGTCGATTGCACACAGATTAAGCACCGTATTGGATTATGATAGGTATTACATATGTCATTATCTCAATAGAGTTATTGTTATCGTTTCTGTGATTTTGTTTGTTTCCTTGAAATGCTTAGGGCAGTTAAATTGACTTAATGTAACAAAAATTGATGGCATATTTTTCTTTATCTATTTTCCAGAACAATTCAATGTGAAAATAAAACTTATAATGCGATCAAAATATATAAAAATCTCTCAATTAGGAAAAATCATAATTTGTATCCGGTTTAAAGTAAAGATCAAAGTTTATATCTCAAAAAATGAAAATTGCCAAACATTGTGGATGCTACTTCATCTCTGAAGTGTTCGGGCAGAAAACTGCAAACATATTGGCTAACAAGAAGCCTCGCTTTTTATTGACACATTTAACTAACAAAATTTGAAAACCTATATAACGACATGACGATTTTTTTAATTTACTTTTACGTTTTGCTACCATTTTTACCAGCAGGTAAAATATGCAGGAAACGAGAGATAAATAGACAATAACAGTACATTGACTTGACATAAACACAATATAAGGATGAGGCTTAGAAACGCGGGAAAATGCGAGCCTTTGGCGAGCATTTTCACCATTTCGAGCCGAATCCTTATATAAAGTTTATGTCAAGTCAATGTACTGTTATTGTGTTTATACTGCAAAATAAACAAAGCATTTAGGTAAAATTTATCGGTAAAAAGATGATTTAAAAAGTGAAGCGCACGTCGTTAGTTTGAGATGAATCCAGGTTTTCTTGCAGCGTCATTGAACAATCTCTACGGAAACACATTGTTGACGTCATTGAGAAAGTGTTATACGGTCAGTGACTGTATATCACTTATGTTTATACAGTCAATGTAGTTTACTTACGCAAATAGAGAGGTTGCAGTATAAAAATTATTAAGGTACTACTTTAATCTTATTGTCAAGCCCTTAACAAAGCAAATTGCACATAACAATTTACAGGAATGAAACAGTCTTAGAAATAAATGCAAGAAAAGCAATTATATTTCCTGTATCTAGAACAAACTTTCCATCAAAAATGTCACGGGGATCACAGAGATTACTGACTCCTCTATCCTTTATAATCTTCATATCGTCATTTGTTTTAATATTCCATTTTCGAAATATGATTTACTCATCTTAGCTGCTATCTCCATATCGTTGTTATTTATCCTAATATTGCAATGTTTTAATATCTTAATGTTTACAGTATTTCAATTTTGAATTATCGCCTTCAGATTGTTGGGTCTCTCCTGGTATAATGGACCGATTCAGGAATTCATTTTTATCTTCCACCCTAGTAAATTACGTTGTGTGCATTCTTGTTCTTGTGTATTGACCAATCAAAAACGTCAAGAATAATAATAATCCCATATTGCCTTTGCATTTCTGAATCGGTCCATTGACTATGTACTGTCCATCGTTGATTGGAACAGTTGTATTTGCTCGCATATGTTTCATTATTTATAACTGGATACTGTTTCATTATTTATAACTGGATATATTTGTATATCTAGATGAAGTTTCTTTTTTGAATGCAGAATAATGGTGATGGATAACGGAATAATTGCAGAATTTGACACCCCGGATGCTTTAATGAGAAACAAAGATGGCATTTTCTACTCAATGGCAAAGAATGCTGGTGTTATTTAAACTATTTCACATGCATGTGTTTTTACTGAAATATGAAAATGCAGCGATGGATGTTTATAACACATATTTTGTTCACACAAAATTCATAAGATGTCATTTTTAAAACCTTTTGTTATTGCCTTCTAAAAGTTTTGCATGATATCGTTTCGCCGTTATCCTCATAAGTTATTTCAGTCTTTTCATTTAATCTATTACGATATATAAAATGTATCGTGAAAATATCATGTGTTTTTGTACTTCATACGTAGGCTATTAACATTTACCAATTGACAAATTTTTACGAAATAAAACATCTGAATTATTCTTTATTTCACATTTTCGAAGGATGGCAGCTGCATCAGTAAAAAGAAATTAGAGTGATGTAATTAAATACAAATAATAAATTATTTAGATGAATGGTACTTTATTTATACATATATTTTTCTAAGAAGCATTGAACTTTACAAAAGTGTTTTTGATACATGTATGTATTAGATATAATTAAATCAGAATCGTATTTATTATTCATTCCGTTGAAATTTTTAATTGTTTTAGAATATACATGAAATAACATGACAGCTAGCATGTTTATGCTTACACAAATATCTAAAAGTGAGTCATAAGATATGATGGGATTGTTAGATTTTTTTACCAAAAGGTGGTCACAAACAAAAATAAGACATAAGACTAACATAAACAACGATAGGAATTCGGGACAGTCGGGCTTTCAAAAGCTAGCTGTAGGGTTAAATCAATTTATTTGTAACCAAACTTCTCCTTCCTCTTTCCCGTGGCCATATTATATCGTAAACAAACAAATAAAACCCTATACGATACGATATACTATGAGGTAGGAGTGTTTGCTCATTGTTGAAGTCATCATAGTGACTTCGAGATGAAGAACAACAATGAAAGCGCTGTTCCATTTGTTTAATCTTACCATGTACTTATAGGGATTTTGTCCCATATATATTTACTCCATATCCCTTTAATTTTTTTATTTCTAAATCCAAAGCCACAATCTTATAAGGGAAGGGTCGGATCAAAACCTAATTTTGAAAGATGGGTCGGTGACTGTCGTCGCTAATCAGTCGTCTAGCTCAAGGATCTTATTTTTCTGGTAAAACAAAGTTGCACTACCGAAAACATAAAATCAAAATAAAAAAAAATTCCCGAAGGTTTTTTTTGGGGGGAAGAATAATCAAATAGGTCAGTACACATCATCAGTATAAATGAGAGGCAAGTATAGGTGTAAAATTTTCAGGTCATTGTATCCCAAAGCTAAATCATAGATTCAAGCAAAACATCGCGTCGATATCCCTTTTGCAAAAAAAAAGTATGTAATGTCCTAGTTTTCTGGAGTTTTAACCAGTTTTGGGCATTTTGTAAAATGAAGGATTAGAAATGCCCTTAGTAATATGCTTTTTTCAGTATCGCCACATTTAGATAATAAATTTTCATATCTATTTTAAATGTTATACGTTTTGAATAATTTATGAAATCTGTACAGCTGTTGTAAGAGTTTGGCTTTAATAGTAATGTTACGTTAATTGAAATCGTCAATAGTAGTATAAAGGCGTGCGAATCGTACCAGTTAAGAATTATACCCCTTATGATGGAGCTAGAGGAACGTTGCAATCAAGAAATTGGAAATTAGTAATAGTTAATAAATCGGCAAAAGAATATGGAAGAAAGAACGAGGAAAAGTGGTATTCTAAAATCAGAAATAAAAAATCGCGGAAATTCACATCCAACACGAATTAAGACAGTATAAAAAAGACAAAACAAATAAACAAAAATAAAGAATTACCCCTTTTATCATAAATTTTAGCGTCAATGATAATAGTTATTGTGATAGTTAGATCTAGAAAAGTTATGTTTGGAATATTGTTACCTTATGCAGTTTCAGTTCCTATGTGTAAATGATGTCTACCTAATCTGAGAAATGGAGATTTTCAATAGTGACAATGTCGGCAATATACCTGCTGTTATAATAAAAAATAAATAAATATGTTTATAACAACAGAAAAGAAGATCTGCAATGAGAGGTGCAAAATTTGTACACATGGGAATACCAATGCACAGTAGACATCGTTGCTAAAACGAACAAAATAATTTCCAGCAAAAGATTGAGTAAGTAATGAAGGGAGTGAATGTACATGAGACAAAGTCACTACAAAAGCATGGTAAAACAAAGCAATTGAACAACACTTCTATTGTTGTTCTTTATTTTGAAGTCATTATGAGGCCTTCAACAATGAGCTTTGCTCATACCTCATACTAAAGTTCAAGATGGCCCTAGCACCGTTTTGAGAGAAATTCATTGCTAATTATCGAGTAATCTGAGTGCATTAATCATATCATCACATGTCCAGGAATAATGATTATTGTAAGTAATATTAGAGAGAATCGTTGCTTCTTGTTGCAATAGTGTTCCATAAACAAATGTTTATATTTACTCAAAGAGACATTTTACATTGAAACCTGTACTTTTGAATCTAAATTATATTGGAAAAACTCGTAAAAGATTGACTACAAAAGTTGTTAGTGATTTTGAAAATGTTTGATATTTAGTTCAAACACTTATGTAACCAAAATCCACATTTGTAATCAAGGGATTACAAAAGTGGTTGGGGTGAGAAAAGAAGCTGTAACAATGCTCTCTATTTCACAATTGACTCAGTCCTGTTGCCAACTGAATTTTACTGTTGTTACGATTGTTTTTTGATTTATCACATTAGCTGTAGGGGGAAGGTTTGAGCCCAATAAAACTAGTTTAACCCCGCCGCAGCAGGTTTGCGCCTGTCCTAAGTCAGGAAATTTATTAAGCCTTTGTGTCTTTTCTGTTTATGTATTCTGGTGTGTGCATGAAATCATTATGCTAAACTCCTCACAGGAAGGGATCTTGGTGGAGGCTGTATACTGAGGGTACATAATTTTATTTGTCGTTTGGTAATGGGTCTGGAGCTGGCATGTCAATTAACTGCTAGTTGTCTTTTGTGATTTCATGTTTATGTCCGTATATTTAGATGTTTCAGTTTAATTTTTCACAACTGACTCAGTCCTGTTGCTAACTGATCTTTACTGTCGTTACTATTTTTTTTTTATTTTTCACATTGGCTTAGGGGGAAGGTTTGGGCCCAGTAAAACTAGTTTAACCCCGCCGCAGCAGGTTTGCGCCTGTCCTTAGTCAGGAAATTCATTAAGCCTTTGTGTGTCTTGTTTTTTTTCTAGTTAAGTTTACTTTATGTCTATAGGAGTCTAGGATGATGCTTATTTCGCTGAACTTGATTACTCTTTGAGTTGTTATTACTCCCCTTTCGGTCGTTGTCTCTTTGACACATTCCCCGTTTCCCTTCTGTTTTCTCTATGTATTTAATTTATGGTGTACTTTTTCATGACAAATTCTCATATGGATATGTACTAAGTATTCAAACTAAAAAAAAATGGCATTTTTGTAATTTTTGTGACTTGATAGAGTTCGGTTGGTTACAAATAGGCTACTTATGCAAGGGTGTGTAACCAATACTTAAAGTTATCTCTACAGAAGTTTTACTGTCGACATCACGATCTTGTGGATCGCTATTGGATATCTGTTTCTCTGATGACAACAGATCTTTCCCTTTACAACTAAAATTTGTTTTTTTCTTTAACGGATTTGACTTTACTACCAAAGTTGATATGTTCAACAAGGCGGGTGTCTTATAAGAAGCAGGAGATGCCTACCTACCGGTACACCTTATTTCACCCATGGTTTTTATTGGCTCCGCGTTGTTCATCTGTATGTATGTCTTCATGTTTCCTTTTTGTCCCTTACTCAAAAAGTGTCGTTCGTTCTTTTGACCGACGGTTCGGTTTTCACTTACGTTCCAAATGTTATTCTGAACACCTGTTTATAGTGCCCAAATCTCACTATTTTATATTACTTAGCTTTTTCAAAATCCACTTGATGAGTATCCTGTGTTTGTCTATATGTTGTGATTGTTCACTAGCTTGAAACGCTGGTACTTTTGTCTGATTACAGTGATTTCAAAAACATTGTCCAATATAATTTGTGTTTGTTGACAATGACAATACATGGGATAAACAAAGACATGGATGTAGCATTGTTCAGCATTAAGTATCTGCAGAAATTTTCAGTAACTTCGGTATTTTTTATTAAGCAAAAATTCCGCTCAAACCGGTGCTTGGGGATGGCTTGAACTTACTATGAGGTATGAGCAAGGCATCATAGTGACTTTAAGATGAAGAACAACAATAAAAGCGTTGTTCCTATGCTTGTTTCTGCCATGTATTTAAAGATACTTTGTTACACGTGCATTTACTCCCTATTCCGTCATTACTGATATGCAAGAACCTGTTAATCTTTCCACAGGCATAAGTGGTGGTATTTAGCAAATATTCATAATGCAATTTGCCACATATGATAAGTAAGATACAATACGAAAAGATAATACACTAATGCTTTATTTCTTAAAATTTCAAAGAGAGTTAATATTTGTAAATATTTTTGACGTATGACAGGTAAGCATTACTCTGATATTATCCATTTGGTATAAAAAAGTTATATAGCTTGGGCTTTATCCTTTTTTTTCACGGTAATGGAAATTTAATTAGAATGTTCATTTTGAAATATTGTTTTCTGCATTGATGCAGTGGGCATCTTAATACTATGACACATAGGAGGTTCAACCAGGATATATAAGTCGAATATCAAAGTACTTCCATTTTGATTATCTTATCTCATACTTCCTTTCATATTTATCAAAGGAACAGTGCCATAGGAACTTAGGATGCATAATGATGCCATGAAAAAAACATTATGTCGTTCCTTCAAGAAAATATGTCGTTCCAACAAGACATATCTCGTTCCTCAAGAAATATATCGCGTTCCCTCAAAATAATATCAAGTTCCCAATAGATAATATGTCGTGCCCCTTAGATAATATTCCGTTTCCATAAAAATAATATCCCTTTCACACAGAAAAAAGTATCTCGTTCCCTCAAGATATACATCGCGTTCAAACTACATAAATCTCGTTCGCACAAGATATTTTTATTTTAACAATTAAATTATTTTCGATATATCATTTGATCTGCACTGAAAAGACGTAAATTGACATGGTTATATGCAGAAATTACATTTACACTTACTTTGGATGGTGCAATCGCAGGGATATGATGTCATATGTGGATAACCAGTACTTGCTATGAACTATTTAAAATAAAACATATGAAAAAAGTCAAGCATTTGAATAATTCAAGGATTGATTATCTACATCTATATTAAATAACACGTTATGCGAAATGCTGCTGAATTAATTATACAAATGTTATACAATACAACGAATATAAAACAGAAATACTTCTTTGTAATTCCTTTCTATTCACAATAAAAATTGATTAACAGGATTACAAATCTCATTTGGAATACACATTTAAGGAAGTAAATGAAAAGTAATGAAAGAATTTGAAGAACCGTTATAATGAAGCTTCCTTGGCTTTGTGGCAATTCAACCTTTTGGGTAAGTTCCAAATAACAATAGTACATCTAAATGCATAGACTTTGGTCAGAAAACTAATCAGGTAATCAGGTAGACCCACCAAATCGCAGTCCAAAAACATTTCAAATGAACAAATTGATATTATTCTTTGAGGAATATCATATACTAAGTAATTTAAAATGAGACTTATATCATTATCATCTGATTTCTTATGTTTTTCAAAAGTTACGATATTATTCTTAAAAGCAAACGTTGATTTTATACTCAGAGTATCTCGTATTGATCCTGATTTTGTTGATTTCAAGTTTTTTCGCATCACCGTTTGCCATTGAGCATCAGCCATTTTTGGTAGCCATTTTTATGCTTTATTTTTTTAAAATAGAATTACAAACAGGTACTCCATAGACTTACAAAATCGTCAAATAATAAAATATTGGAATTATTTTTTTTTTGGGGTGGAGGAGGCTTTTATATCTCTTGTTTTGTTTGTCGTGTGTGTGTGTGTGTGTGTGTTTGCTTTTTTTTATTTGGGGGTCTTTCTTTATCTGTTTTAGTTGATGTTTTTTAGCTTGTTGAATAATTTCCTTATAAAATAAAATGGGGGCAATACAAAGGCATTGTATGATTAAAGCATTATACAGACAATTCTATTTTGTACAGGAAGAAGATATTTTAACAACAAACACACCAAAATTTACAACGTGTTTCCTTAACACAGTTCCAGTGCTGGTACCAACACTATGGTTAATTCTGGCTTTTCCTGTTTATGTTTTCAGAATTAGAAAAGTTTCTTCAACTACACTTCCTTTCCGAACACTTAGCGTTTTCAAAACGGTGAGGATTAAACTTAATTCATATTGAAAAGTTGGATAATTTAAGGGCATGTGATAGATTACCTTTAGGATAAGGCATAATTGTCTCATTGAAATATAAACCTTGCAATTCACACCCGTTCAGAAGAAATGACATGCATTTTGGTTACGTTTTAATTGGAATAAAAATAATAATAGGAAATACCTACAATTGCCGAAAAACACAGTCACATGCCAAATTGCACCTTGAAACTGCACAAGAAAAAAAACAATAACGTATGACGTCAGCAAATCTGATATATATTGTTTCATTTTCGATGTATTGGGATAATATTATTGATTTGATATTGCTTGAGAAATTTGATTAGTGGAGAACTAATCACATGACCCAATGTATTTTTAGAGATTGACTAGAAAACAGTATATCAAAAAGTTATATCGCATGTTACTAAAAATAGAAAGGCATATCGCATGTTTCCATGAATGTTTATAATCTTGTTTGATATATTTTATGTATTTTTCAAGAATCAATTACATGTACATACACACTGTAATTATATTATAGTGATAATTAACTTTTTATATATTAATTTTTGAAATATTTCAACTTTATCTTGAACGTGATAATTTAGACAAAAGATAAAAATGTCCCTTTCAGTGTTCATGTAAATTAATAATATAAGAATTGTAGTCTGTGGATGAGGTCGATACGATGTTATACCGACCTGGAAAAGCATATCGACCTCGGATTTCATCTTCGGTCGATATGCTTTTCCCAGGTCGATATAACATTGTAACGACCTCATACACAGACTATAATTGTATAATATCATTCCCATTCATAGTTTGCAATAAAACTGAATTCCATGTTATAAAATTCATTTTCAATTTAACAAAACCCAGCTCGATGGCATTGGAAGATCATTCATCTTATTTTAGCCTTATTAAAAAAATAAATAAATAAATAAAAAATAAAAACCTATATTCGGGGACACATCTCACTCTACTAGATAGAACAGATATCACAGATAGAACAGATATCACTGATAGAACAGATATCACATAAACTAAATGTGTTTTCAATGTGCAGAAACAGTGGATAAAGCAGAAAATGTGAAGGTTGAAGGCTTGGCAAAAGGAACATATTGTGTAACAGTTATAAAAGTAAACTGCAGAGTACATGTGTCGTGTTGGTATTGTTAGTTCTTTATATATCTGTTGCAGGGTACATGTGTTGTGCTGGCATTGTTGGCACTGTTTCAAGTTTATGCTTTGCAAAAGTATGGATACAGATGTGATAATGATAACAATAGACCAGTTTCTTATATACTAATTTCAGTGCTGAATATTACTAATTATGTAAGTCTACTTGATAAGTGATTGTGATGATTGAAAATTCTTATTTCACTGTAATATCATTGAATTAAACACATCGGTCATATAGATTGGCTTGAAATATAGATGTGAAGATAATAATGATACTACGGAAACGTATTTGAGACATTTGAAAAAAATAATCAATTTTTCGACTTTTAAAATCTCGAAATTTCAACTTTTTAACTTAAAATTTCGTTTTTCAAACTCAAAATTCCAACTCTCCTCTCCATATTTTGACTTTTTCAAACTCAAAATTCGGCTTTCAATCTCAAAATTTGGCTTTAAAGTCAAAATATTGACTTTTGAAAGCTCGAAATTTCCTCAAAATTTTGAGATTTAAAAAGTCATTTTTTTTAGTTTTAAAATGTCGAAATTTGAGTTCTTTCAAAGTCGAAGTTTTAAGCTTTTAAAAATCGAAATTTTTAGTTCACAGAAGTCGAAATTTTGAGCTAAAAAAGTCAAAATTTCAAATTGAAAACTCGACATTTCGAGTTTAAAAAGTTAAAATTCTGATTTTGAAAGTCGAAATTTCGAGTTTGAAATTGACTTTAATTGAAATTGACTTTAATGGCAAAATTTTTTGTTTGAAGAGTTTTAAATAGGTTGAAATTTTGGAATTAAAAAAAAAAATTAAACAAAATTTTGAGTTTCGAGAAGACAATAGTTTGAGTTCATAGAAATTTTCAGTTTTAAAAGTCGAAATTTTAACTTTGTAGATATTTTTTCTCATGTCCGTAATATGCTTCCGTCAATACACATTTTCCAATTAAAGTTTTTTGGTAATGTATTCTGCATATGATGAGAAGTTGCATGAAAAAAAGTTTAGTCATTGATATAAGATATGATGTGTTGGTAATCATTAGTTGGGACGTTCAACAACGGCTTTTCGTCAATAATCAATGAAAGGATATGAAGTATATGTACTTGAGACAGAGTGTCCACAAAAACATGATAAAGCTAAGCAATTTAACAACACTTTTATTGTTGTTCTTCATTTTGAGGTTACCATGAAGACTTCAACAATGAACTTGCTCAAAGGAAATTCAAGACAGACCAAATCAGGGGCGTGGGTAAAATTCATTGCTAGATGTCGAACAAAGCTTCATTCATGTTAATGCTTCCCACGAATGCGAGATCGTCAATACATAAAATCTTCTTACAAAGTGTTTTTTCAAACGCTGTCATAGACTATTATTTTACAACGCATACATTTTGCCCTGCATTAAATTTTGCAGCTCTGTTTGGGGGAATTTACCTAAACACGATTCAGATAGAATCATTTAACCACAGAAGAAAGCTGCATTATTCTTGAATGTGACATTTCAGTATCCTCACAAATTATGTTCACTTCTTTGAAATGGCTCCCTTTTACAGATCGGGTTAAATATCGGAAAGCTGTTCTTATGTACAAAATTGTTAATGAAATGGTACCTGATTATTTGAGGCCGAAAAATGTTATTATAAATACTAACAGCTTAAGATCTCAATCCAAAAACAATTTGTTTATACCAAAACCAAATACAATTTTTTACAAAACATCATTTCATAATTCTGCTTATACATTATGGAACAACTTACCAACTGATTTAAAACTATCTAAAAGCTTAGACATATTTAAGAAAAAATGTTTCAACTATTTTTTTGTTGACCTCTTAATGATCTATTTATATATTTATTATTGTTTCTTTATATGTATGTCATACTTAATATTGTTATATAATAATTGCTGCAAATGTGTTGATATTTAGAGGGCCCCAATGAAAATCAGACACTGTCTAATTGGGTAACCCTCTTTAATAAAGATTTTATTATTATTATTATTATTATTATTATTATATCCACTGCCCGACAAAAAGAACGAAAAGACTTTAACAACATATAAACAACCAGAAAGCACTCATTGAATCAATTACAAGACAACTTGGCATGATAAAAGAAACCATGATATATCAGCACTATAAACAAGTAGTCAGAATAATATTTGGAAAATGCAAACAATAAAATACCAAAATGTAAAACTATTAAAGTGTATCTAGGAGAAATAACTTCAAGAACAACTACACAATAGCTGATATATATGACTCGTTCTCAAAAATGATGTATTCAGAAGCGGTACAAAAGAATACTAAAGCTCAAGTAAAAATTAAAAGAAACACACATGGAAATAAAAGGTTATAGAAACAGTGTGCCACCTCTCATGTGAAACATAAATAACTCAAATCATATTGTACTTATAATGTAACCCCTACTCCTACCCGGCGACACACACAAAAAAAAACAAACAAAAAAACAAAAACAAAACGACAAAAAGACAAAAAAAAAAACCAAATGTACACTCACGTACTCTGGAAGGGTAAGACGGCTCTACTGCAAAATTAGAGTCCTTCACAAATCTGATTGTTAGTACGGTGCTTTGTTTATCTCTGTTGTGTTGAATGGAATATATGTTTAATCAATATCTATTCCAGGTATATGTTTGCGTAATTACACAGATTAATAGGAAGAAAGGTGTCATATCCTCATGGATGTTGTGGATATTTTGGATATTTAACTTTTTGTGTGGATTATTTACATTACAAGATGATATTCTATATCAGGTAATATCTCCCTTCCAAAAACCTGACATCACTCATAGAATTACCACATTTTCACTATTGATTACTTAATTCCTTCGATATCCTCACGAGGAGCCTCGTTCATAGACAACTAAATTATCAAAATATCAGTGTAGCCAAGGTTTATTGGACTGAGGTATAAATACATGGATACCATTTAGGGAACTTAGAGTTTAGTTCAGAAAGACCCAGTTTTTGCTCTCAAAACCTAAGTTTCCCTACGGAAATTCGGATTTGGCTTTGGAAACTAGTAGAAAGCTTAGCATTGCAGGTATTTTTGAAGGGACACATACATGTAGATAGGGGAAACCTGTGTTTAGCTCAGAAAAACCTGGTTTTTGCATCTGAAACCAAGTTTTTCATACGGAAATCTAGTTTTTCATACCGAAACCTAGGTGTCCCTATGGAACAATGGCAAAGAATACCGAAAGAAAAAAGGAGTTGAATTTATAAAAAGACATGACCTCGTTTTGGTGTTAAACCATTAGATGTATGTATTTTATGTAGGTGTTAAACCATCAGATCTTAATTTGCAATATGGTTATCTGCAAATATCTATTCATGTTACAAAGATTGTGGTTAATGGAGTTAGTAGTGTACCTGTTTTGGGTTGTATTCGTTTGTTTATAATAGGGAAACGGGACAGAGAAAGGGGAGTTTTGGGTACCTATAAACCGGTTTAACCCTACCACTGACTACACAGAAAACAATGACGTTAGACAGATACAAAGCACAGAATAGAAAACACGACATTCAAAAACAAGGCACTCACAGTGTGAGCTCCAGTGAAACTGAGAGTGACATCAGGTGCTCCGGAAGGGTAAGCATGTCCTGCTTGGAATTAGCTCTGGAAACCCTATTTAACTGAAGTGATAACCAAGGATTTTGCTAGTTATGATACTGTGAAGTTGTAGACTTACATCCGGATATGTAACATGTAAAATACAAGATGGTTATTGTGTTTTAATGAATAGTGTGAAAATACATTTTAATCAATTTCTTAAACTTTAAATCCAGTTTGCTTTTTCTCTATGACGCTGCCCCTGGTAATTTTATGTATACCATTTAGGGAACAAAACAAATGGTATACATATGGCACGCAAACGTGTAATGTTAACTTTCGCGTGCCACGTGTATACCATTTGTTTTTATGCATCTACAGAAAACATGATATGCTCAAGTAAATGTAGGTATTAAACCATCAGATCTTAATATGCAATATGGTTATCTGCAGATATCTAAACATGTTACAAAGATTGTGGTTATGGAGTTAGTAGTTTACCTGTTTTGGGTTGTATTCGTTTGTTTATAATAGGGAAACGGGACAGAGAAAGGGGGGTTTTGGGTACCTATAAACCGGTTTAACCCTACGACTGGCTTTTGCTAGTGCCGGTACGAAGTCCGACTGTCCCGAGTTCATATCGTTGTTTACGTTTGTCTTTTGTTTTTGTTGTTTTTTTTTCTTGTGCAGTTCCTTGGTACATTGTGCCATGTGACTATGTTTTCGGCCATTGCAAGTGTTTTCTGTTATCTTTTTATAAATGAATTCACACTTGGCATTTTGTCTACGAATGACCTCACATTAGTCTCCAAATAACCTTTTGACGTCATGGAACAATCAAGATTTGAATTATGACGTCACATTTTACCTCTGTGATGTAGAAATTGTGGGAACCTGTGTGAAGTAAAAAGCAATGGCGGACCAAAATGAAAATACGTCTATTCTATATTTCTACAAAATAAGTTGCTAGATGTGAATACATATTACAAGCAATTCTAGATGCCAATTCATTCTGCAAAAACGTTGACGTAATGTTTATCACTTTTGATGGTTAGTGCATGATGTGGAACTGTCAAAAGAAATTTTATCTAAATACTAACGTTCGCTATTTGCCGATATTTATTTATTTTTGTTAGGTTTTCAAAATACTTTTTGGTGAAAAGGCCATGGCAAACATATTGATACATGATCCATTATATATTTTTCAGCCGGCGTGTCTGAATAGTATTATTAGCTACATTTGTTTTGGATTGAAATGTTTGCAGTTAGTTTTATACAGTTTGGCTGAAAAACCGGATATTTATGGATACCAGAGAATTGGAAAGGTAACGTAGTAATGTTAGTAAAATACAAAACAAATATTTTTGGGTTGATTCAAGTCAAATCTTCCTGAGTATTTTAGTGACCCGAAAACTTATATTTTGTGTTGTAAAATGTAAACATGTGTAAATGGCGGTAATGACAAAATAACCAGCAGAATTTTGAAGAGCTAAAGTCCAAGAGGCAAATAAACAAAGCGGGTGGAAAACGTAGACCATTGTGGTCCTGGCAATGGTACAAGGATTTCAAAAGAAATAGTGGGTTAACCAGTCTAATGGCAAGTAGAGAAATATCTTTTGTGTTAAGGTCGTCCTAATATTACTTAATCCACTGAAATCAGATTAATTGAAATATTGATATTGTCTTGTTTGAATACGGATGGTATGATGCCTTTTGAAGTTTCTGTTGGCATAACACACATGCTCCTCATGTGACACTTAGCTTTTATAGTGTCTGGAAACTTTATATTATTGTATATGTTCCTGTAAAGCTGAGTCTATAGCTTAAAAAAATTTTGCGTTTGGTTGATTTTACATTTGAAATCGTAAAACTCCTTTTTTCTGCATCTAAAGTAGTCGTTTACACTTTATCAAACTGGAGATAAGGTTAAATTTCAAAATGAATGGCTCAAGAATAAACAAATAAATGACTTCCTAGAATAACGCTTGCATCATTGTTTTCTTAAATATTAGAAAAGAATATATCAAAATACCTAAGTTATTGTGAATTTAGGTTTTGCATGTGTGTATATCGACAACTGATGTCTCTTCAGATCAAATCAAAACGTATCTTGTAATCATGGAAAATCGTTTATAAATACAAGAAACCCATTTCTTATAAATAGATAAAATTAAATTTTTGATATTAAACAATCTATTTTGTAGATCTATTCTCAGAAGTTTATTATAATTTATAGCAAAGCTAAAACAGAGAATTCTACATGATAAATACATTTGTGTGTACGTTTGTTTCTTTTTGCTGTAGTTACGTTCTTGTTCATTTTTTGTTTATTAGTTTTGTCTTTGTCATGCTTTCTCAATTAGTGTCGCGTTTTTGTTTTGTATTGTTTATTTTGGAATCCCCCCTTGCATCATTTTAGCTTCAGCATTCGTTTACCGATGTATTTAGTACAATTATTTTAAGATACATTTTCCTGTATTTTTATGAGTTTCTTCTCTTGTACATGTATAATTATTTTATAATACATGACAACCTTATTTATCATGCCCCCTTTCTAAAACTCCAAGAACTTTTACATTTCCTTTATCATATATTACACATCTATGGACCGTTATGGGATATCTGTTTCCGATGTGAAAACAGATTTTTCCCTTTAAAGCTTAATTGTTGTTTCCTTTACCGAATTTGACTTTACTACCAGATTTGACATGTTTTACATGGCAGATGTCTTATAAGAAGCAGAAGAAGCATACTCTACCGATGCACCTGAGCTCACCAATGTTTTTTTATTGGGTCCGTGTTGTTCATCTTTGTGTGTGTGTCTTCATTTTTCTGTGCCGTACTCGTGTTAGGCCTCTGTTTCTTTGTTGTTTCCAATGTTGCCATTGTCCTTGGATTGACGGTACGGTTCTCACTTACTTTTATATTAATTTCAGCCAGTGTGTCCAATGCCTTTTTCTTCTGTTATCTCCAAACTCACCTTTAGTTGGTTCACTCCGTAAGTATAATTTTTGATAGTGACATTCCAAAAAACGGACTAAACGGACTATTAAAGTTGGAATTATTAAGGTCTTTATAAATAGCTAATTACCTTTCCGTAAGAGAACGCGTTTTGTTCCTAAAAACTAAGCTATTAGAGAGGTTAAGCAAGCCAATGTGTACGGGTACGTGTACTTGTAGCAGGGAATTAAGTGGATAAAAGATAAATTTAACTCTCGTCATATTTTCACACTAACATAAAACAAACAGTATTATAACTATTTGATAAAATGAAAAACTCTAAACCATATTTCCAAACGTTTCGGCTTTTATTACAGGCTTCTTCAGTAGAAACAACATCACGGTTCTTGTTGTTTTTTAGACGCCACTGCAGAAGGCTATAATAAAAGCAGAAACGTTCGGAAATATGGTTTAGAGTTTTTCATTAAATTATTCTTAAAGATTTTCGTATTTGATAAAAGATAAATATTTAAATTTTGAAGGCAACAAATTTTCCGATTGGTTAAAAAACTTGGGTTTGTTTCCAATAAACCAAATAATGTTGTTTACCCAACGTCACAAAGCGAATTTCAGCAAGACAATTCCATTTTTTAGTAAATACAGTATTATATTAGATTATAAGGAATGGCTATAATTTTTTTTTGGTTTATTGACCCATAAACTCAATATTAGCTCTTCACATTTTACAAAATTCGTTTGGCGGATTATTTGATTTGAAGAGTCACAAATTGAGTTTATGTTCAATAGACCCAAAATAAATGACAGCCATACCTACAATAAATTGAGAGTCTTTTACTTTACACCTCCGAATGCATAAAATATATAGATGCATCTAAATGGAAACTTTTTAACATTCAAGCAAAGAATTATACGTAATGGTCTTCATTACTTAAGATGTTGGCTGAAAACGTTCGAATTTTCGTGGTGACATGATGTGACTTTCACCCAATGCTGGTGAAAATGTTTTTGTCGGAGAACTATTCACTTTTAGGCCTAAAACAATACCTGTGTTTCCGGGAACATACTCTTCAAAATTAGGGTAGGCAGGTAGGCATTTTTCTTATTTTTCCAAAACTTTTTACATAGACATATAAAGAGTAACTTTTGGACTTTAACAGCCCTTCTTTAAAAATTGCCAAAAAAAACTTTAGGGTAGGCATTTTAGCCCCAAAATTCTGGGGTCTGTCGGGTTACCGGAAACACAGATTTTTTTATTCTGCCTTATCTTATTTGTTATATGCTCTCCTAAATCGAACAGATTTACCAATATTTCAGCATAGCCACTATCTTTCGGATCTTTTCAGTGTTGTCACTTCCTGCTATAAACAAACAATTACCAAAGATGATCTTTGGGGACAACATCCTGACCTTCAAGCACAGAAGGTCACTAATGAGTTATACGGTGTGTGGACAAAGCAAGAAAAAGATGTATTAAGCACCAGGTAATTGTTTACATATTCACTCGTATTGAGTGATATTTTAATGGTCTTCCAAACGTTTAGATTTTATCTGCACTGAAGAGACATAACTGGTCGAAATGCGCATATGCAGAAAATAAATTCACAGTTACTTCGGTATTAAGTTATTTTAGCTGACATGGATATTCTGTTTGTTTATTGCAAACATTTATGAATTTGAAAATAACAGAAAATACCAAAATTGCATTAAATGTTAGGCCAGCAGATCACAATGTATATCTCTTCATTGCAAATATACTCATGACATTTGACACACCAAAAATCAAAAAATATTTAAGAAGTTCGATAGGAAAATCAACCTTAAGGTTCTTTGATAAACGCCAAAACATTGGCTAAGGACAGGGGTTTGAACGAGGGAGATATATTTCAAAAATCCAAATATTGTAAGTCGTGTGGCAAGTTGCGAGATCGTTAGTCTGAATGTAAAAAGGAAACCAATTTAATATGAAACAAATATTTTTCAAGATGCAAGACTGTAGCATAATACTGATCAACAAAAGAACAATGTTGACAATGCAGTCAATGTTTATCTCATCATAACTTTGAGGAGTAGTTTTACATTTAAGTAATTGTCGTAGGTGAACAATTATAAGGGGAAATTCCTAATAGAGGGCAATCATTTTTAGTCACAGGTGTGTTTATTTGCATATGTTTAATGTGTTTAAGTATTTTATTTGTTACACTCTAGACAGATTGACTCATACAGAGGTGAATATACAAAAAATGGAAGTATACCCGGAGAGGAAACGTCATTACTACAGAGAAGTAGTTCACATGACACAGAAGATGGCACAAAGAAAACCAAATCACTCTCCCTGACTAAATGTTGTTTACAGCTTTATACGTTAGAATGGCTCAGTGGAGCTTGCTTGAAGTTAATATGTGATACAAGTTCATTACTTCAACCTCTTTTACTAAGGTATTAGACAACGTAAATTGTAAGGTCCTCTTAAGGTGATACATTATGCAATTCGACAGTTTAAGTGACAATCCGGTAAAGTTAGTTTGGCACAAGAAATAAAATAAATGGAAGACGTTTTTCATTCACATGTAATTTGAATTGAAAAGTTGTGCTTGATTTCGATGTATGCATAAATATCAAATAAAGCAAAAACAAATTAGAAATCAATTTTTAAAAATATGTGGCATTAAAATTTTGGCGTAAGTGGGTTTCTTCTGTTTTTTTTATCATTTTATCTTTGGTTCTACAAATAATAATAAAATCCATCAAATTTCATGAAAAACAAATCTAGAGACCATTTTAAATGTGTGATTAGATGAGATATATGAAAGAAAATAATTTGTGCATAAAAATGAAAAAAAACTATTTGAAGTAATAAAACCGAGAAATATTGAAGATTGACATGCATTTGAATATAGACAATCATTCTCTGAACGTTCATATGTCCTCCTTTCATTTAATTAATAGCTAATAGTTTGGTTATTGTATAACAGCCGTTTAAATTGAAACCGTTATTCCAATGGAAGTTCTTCCAAAGGTTATAATTGTTTAGAGATGTGAATGTTATGCTACAAAAAGTCATTAAAAGGTAGTATACCTAGGTTAAGGGAGATAACTCCTTAAATCAGTAAGACGTTTAAAACAATCAGTTTCATCAATGCTTCTTAAGCATTTATGTGAACAAGAATAAAAATTATCTATGTTACTTAGAAACTTAGAATATATTTATGAAAAATATCTAAACAAACATACACATGATTTTTAAGAGTTACTAGTATGTCCCTTAACCTAGGTCTACCTCCTTAAGGTCCAATAAATATTTGGTCAAATTAAAATTCAACCACTGCAATGCATTTATGTTGCTTGCTCCTAGGAATAAAAGATTAATTATACGGCTTAAAGGTAACTTATTTTTGGAATATTTTATGAATAATTAGAATCTAAGCATCAATCATCTTTCTTATCAGTAACACTAACAGATATGTTATGATCTTGTTTGGCCATTTTGATCTTATCTCGATTTACATAGGGTTTACATAATTTTGTTCAGACAAGGAAGGATTTTAAGTTGGTTTTCAAGATAATTGAATTAAAGAACGATCGAGACATGTTTAGTTAATTAAGATCAAATAAGATCCACTTGTTAACTGAGTTCAGGAAAGATCAAGGCGAGTTAAGTTTGTTAAGATAATACAAGATCTTCATTTGATCTTGTTTGATCGGGTCAAACCTAACACATCTTGATCGCCCTTGAACGCATTTATCTTGTTTGATCTTCTTAGTTTAATTAAGATCAAATAAGATCAAATAAGATCCACTTGTTAATTGCATTCTGGAACGATCAAGGCGAGTTATGTTTGTTAAGGTAAAACAAGATCTCTATTTAATCTTGTTTGATCGGGTCAAACTTATCACATCTTAATCATCCTTGAAAGCAATTATCTTGAAATAAAACTGAGTATCTTACACTGTCTTAACAAAATTGTGTGAAGTATGGCACAATCGTGATAAGGTGAAAATGGCAAAACAAGATTATAACGTATCTGCTAGTTTAAAGTCCTAAACGATTTTGTTTTACAAAAATCGACAATTTCAGGCTCAGAGGAGAAACCTGTGTTGCTCATATCTAATGAAATCATTCTAAGCAATGCTAACATGGGAATGCTTAAATAAATTACCACCCCATATCCAATCTAATTGAGCAACATATTTAGAAAAGAAAATGGATTCAGAAATCATAAATCAAACAATTTGGGAAAAAGATCGAGACATTTGCAACCCTCAATAATATCAACTTATGCGGTTTGTTTTGTTTAAAATGTAATGCATGTCTTCATTGGAGAAATCAGTCAAACTATTTTCATAATCAATATTTTGTAGTCTTATCGGAATTCTTAT
>MJUU01007590.1:22312-37158 GCA_002080025.1 Modiolus philippinarum
ATCAAAGCTGATTTTTCCGTCGGCAAGCGTTGAAGTAGTGTCGAGGAATGCATTGGAAATTTCCGATATGTTGGCAGTGAATTTAATTGATGGATGATAATTGTTTATAAATTCCATAAATTCATCAAGGTGCTGTCTTGTATCTGTCCATTTCATTTCAATGTCGTCAATGAAACGGAGCCAACTATAAGGCTTGAAAGGTGCTTCCTGGAGCATACGCTTTTCAAAATCGCCCATGAATATATAAGCGTAAGATGGAGCTACTCGCGTGCCCATTGCAGTCCCATTAACTTGAAGAAAATTTTTGTTGTTAAAAACATAGTTGTTACGTTTTAACACAAGACTCAGAAGATTAACTAAGGACTCTGTTGAGGGTGATTGAATAGGCCTAGTATCCCAAACTTTTCGGCATGCGTTTATTCCCTCTTCATGGGGGATGCTAGTATAAAGAGATACCACATCTAAAGTTACCAGTAAAGTGTGAGGAGGGAGATTTTCAGATGGTGTTTTATTTATATAGTCTGTAGTGTCTTTGACAAAGGAAGGGAGAGATTCAACAAAGGGTTGAAGCTGGAGGTCCAAAAAATGTGAAATTTTTTCCGTCGGATGACCACAACAGTTTACAATGGGGCGCCCTGGGATCCCTTCCTTATGAATTTTTGGTAAAAGATAGAATAAGCCAGCTCTAGGATTTTCAGGGAGAAGGCCATCAAATGTTTCTTTTTCTAGTTCTTCATTATCCAGCATGGATCGCAGTGCTGATGTTATTTCTTCACTGTATTTCTTAGTTGGATCATTTTTAATTTTTTTTTATAAAATGCAGGTTGGGAAAGCTGGCGGTTAGCTTCGCTAATGTAGTCGTCGGTGTTCATAACGACTACTGTAGACCCCTTATCCGCTTTTTTGATGACGATGTCCTCTCTTTTTTCAAGATTGTGCAGGGCTTCTTTTTCACATTTCGACAGATTAGAAATTGGGGGTCTGTGGCGTGGTAGTTGACGTTCCACTTCTTCTTTGACAGCTTCGATGTATGATTCCAAGGCTTTTGACTTACTGCACTTGGGTGTCCAGGTACTCTTTTTCCTAAATATACTAAAGTCTTCTGAATATGTGTTTGAATCAGAATGCTCAGAGATTTCATCTTCTCCATTTCTATTAGAAAAATATTCTTTTAATCGCAACCGCCTGAAGAAAGATTGCATATCGCCCCTGAGTGTGTTGGTATTATATATATATATATATATATATATATATATATTGTTTTACATAACAGAAGTATTGTGAGCGAGGCTGAAAAAGCAAGTAACGAAAGAACTACATGGTATGGAGTGATGTTAGCTGTACTGTTATATATAGCTGGACAGACGGCTGTTGTTAGTTATATACACTCCTCACAGATTATGTTGAAACTTGGATTAAAGGTTAAATCCGCTTTGATAGGAGTTATTTACCGCAAGGTAAGTGTCAATAACTACTTCTGCTTTACTTTAAATCATTTATCTAAGCTCATAAAGTCGACACATTTTCTCTCAATATGCAATCAGAGAGACGTAATGTACATGGCACTAATTTTCTACAAATGCATGGTTAGATTAGCAAACTAAAAACGGTTTTATTGTTGTTATTCATCTCGAATTAACCATCACAACTTTAAAATCAACAAACACTCGTTCTGGGCAGAATTGACTTGCTACCTACTCCTATGTTTTATACATCCGTGGAAGCGGAAAGGTTAACAATATCAGAATAAGGACTTGAACAAATACTGTCACCCGTTGCCTGACGAAAGGACCAAAAGACAATACAACATATAAACGCCCACGGGGCACTCATTGAGTTGACTGTTAGAAAAATGGTAAATAAAATCGGGATATGTGAGCATTAAATATACAGATAGTCAAAATAATAGTAAAGTACTTAGAAAATCTTTGTATTTTTAGTTATAAATTTGCCTCTTTATTTACCTTTAGGTATTATTTTATATGAAAGCGATCTATGATAATATATGACATTGTAGAAACGAATTTAGCAATTATATAGACTTTTGGCAGTGTATTAAATGTTTATGGAATAGTTATAAAATACGTGTATTTGCTGAATAAATGTGAGCCTTAACCTCTTGGTTGTTACATTTTAGGAAAGCTAAGGCGCATGAAGCTAGGAACTATCGTGATTAACATATTTACTTTCAGACATTGAAAGTCAGCAGTAGTGTTAGAAAAGACTACACAGTTGGAGAAGTAGTGAATCTTGTCTCTGTAGATTGTCAAAGAATACAAGATGCTTTCACCTTCTGCAACGAAATTTTGTCTTTCTCCTTTATCCTCATTGTTGGTTTGTATGAAATTTGGGATGTAATGGGAACTTCAACATTGGGATGTATCGCCGTTATTGTAATTATAACTATTCTAAATGTATATTTTGGAAAACTACAAGAGGGATATTTGTTGACGGTTTTACATGACAAAGGAAAACGATGTAAATTGCTAAACGAGATTCTATGTGGCATGAAGGTAAGATTTACTCTTGAAAGCACTTTTCTTTTTCCTAATCCTTATTGATCTATCAATTTAACGCTTCGAGACACTTTGTACAGATATTTAAGTGAAAATAGCCACGCTAAGCTTAAAACTAGCAAGTTATGAGATAAAATATAACTTTCATTTTATAAGTCCAATATAGACCCTATTAAGCAATAATAACAACTATGATAAGTGACCAAGTATATGTATTCAATAATACACAGAGCGGTGTGATAAAGTCTTCACTCTAGAATATCCAACAAAACATCGGCTAAATGGCGAAACGGTTTATCAATTTTATCGATTATGTTATATCATTTAAGTTAAATGCAATTTGTTTTAATTTCTCTCTAATTTTCTGAATGTGATATTTTTTTTTCTTTTTCTAACAAATTTCTCCGCACTTGATGGCTGAGAACGGGATACATAATACATAATTACACAGGGTGTAAGATTAATGTTATTGCGATTGAACTTGCATTTAGTTAAAAAAATATATGACCTTTAAAACAGAAGTTTGATAGAAATAATTTTCAATCATCATGATTTTTTTTTTCGAATTTCAATGATGTCTTATTATTAGAGATACAGACATAATTTTTTTCTGGTTACGTTTGCATATATTTATCTTAATAAGTGTGTATATTTCAATTATAACTTTATTTTCACATTGTTTCTTTGTTGCAGGTGATTAAAATGTATGCATGGGAACCCTTTTTCGCAGGCAAGATAAAAGCAATCAGATCAAAAGAAATGAAAACCTTGCGAAATTTGGCACGTGTGACAGCATGTTCGATCATATGTGCTGCACACACACCATTTATGGTAAGAGCAATTCACTTAAAAGTCAGATCAAGCAAATACCAGTGAAAAAATTACTGGAGTTACTGTTATAGTTTTGTAAATGGTCATTTAAATAACATATGTCTTTTAGGTTCAGAAAGAAATTCATAAATTGTTCAGACTAAACGGCAAAAGGTTTGAAATAAGTAATAGTGAAGACAAATGAAATTAGTATTTGCACTCGCACAAACTACTCAACATAGCCTAAAACAATACAACAATACTACAAAAAGTTAAAGAGAATTAAGAAAACAAACGTCATTATGTAATTAAACTTTCTAGTAAATGTGTAAACAGCTCTTACGCGATCGTATTAATATTTCATAATGAAAAAAAAAACGTGCTTTTGGACATTTAAGCTTTAAAAAAAAGGCATAAAACACATTTAAATTTTGTGCCATATCGTTAAACATGAACAGCAAGACAGTGCTTGTTAGGGTGGAATGTGCAAATGGATATGGTTTGTTTAAGTATAATTACACAAGGATGAATTATTAATCGTATAATTGACCAAAATTGTAGCGCATTAATAAAGATTCAGGCATAAAACAGGCACAAAAAGTAAGACATAAGCTTATCAATTGAGAGTGAACTTTTGTTTTGTTTTATTTTGGCAGAAAAAATTCAATAGTGTGTACCTGAAACAAGTGGTAGAAAAAATTCTTTTTATGCCCCTTGATTGAGGATCGGGTGGAGGGGGCATACTGATTTACTGTTTTTGTACTGTCTGTCGGTCTGTCTAAGTGTCTGTCCGTGCGTCTCAAACTTTAACCTTTGCTTAAACTTTTGAACTATTTAAGATAGACATTTCATACTTGGCAAGTGCATTGGTCTAGCCAAGAAGAACATTGACATTTCATACTTGGCAAGTGCATTGGTCTAGCCAAGAAGAACATTAATATGAAAAAAGGAATTCGGCCAGGTCAAAGGTCAAGGTCACAGAGGTAAAAAAACGCGGTCAAATTAGGTCTTTCCTCATATTTGCCAGTAGAATCTTTATTATTCATCGTATTGACATGGGATTTGCTGTATTTTACAGCTAATAAATTTGCGCATTTGTAGTATTCAATAGATAAGAGGTAGTTTACAGTTTTGAAAAACAAGAGGCCCAAAGGGGCCAAATAGAGAAATGATTTTTTTCAATTTCAGATCCGGATGCAGTATTTTTCTGTTAATTTCTTACAGCATGTGTAAACAGTTGCATATAATAGTTAAAACCATTTTCAATAAACAGAGGCTCAAAGGAGTTTCACCTCTTTTAGAATAAAGGGGCAAAATTGGTTGGTTTTTGTAAGATAATAAATAACTTTTGAAACATGTAAGATAAACTTTAAATACTTGACAAGTGTTTACATTTAGGTCTGGTCAAGATGACATAAATATGCAAAAAATAGGTCAGGTCTAAGTCAAAGGTTACAGAGTTCAAAAAGTGGTTAAATTGGGTGTTTTCACATATTTCACTGTGGAATCTGGGGGCATATGTAGTGTTTTTCATCCTGTTTATAATTTAAAAGTTATGTAATCCAGGAAAACTTATTCTTTGACATAATAATAGCATGCTGTCCCTCTTATTTTTCAGATGAACTTTGCCATACTTGCAATTTACACATTTGCATCGTCTACTGAAGTATTTGAGGCCGAAAAAGCGTTCCTAGCTTTATCAGTGGTGAATGTTATACGATTTTCCCTGTCAGTGATTCCCTTCGTAATAACTGGTGTGATACAAGTAAGTTTACGTAACGTTTTCATGAACTTTTGATTTTTTTTCATGATGGATGTTCATGCATGCGAAGCCGTTTTCACCTTTTTACATGAACTCTTACAGATTATACATGAACTCTTTAGGTTATTTCTTTAAGGTAGATATACACTATTGCGCTGCGCATTTAAAAAAAGAGAGTCGGATATGGGTGAAATATGATTTTCGGGCCAGATTTGGCAGCTTTTCCTTTGTGACGTTATAATTGACTAACAGGTGTAATATTTTGTCCAATTTGCCCGCAAATTACCTTCCTTTTTTCTTAACCCAAATTTAATTCCGAGACTTTGTATTTTATCTCCGTTAAAAGCATGGTGACAAATACATTTTTTCGTTGAAATCAATAGATCATATCATAAACTATCTATTGATAAACTCTCATGGATAAAAGGTTCATTTCTCTTCAGCTAAAAATTGAGTTTCCATATTTTCCCCGTCCATTCGATGTAAATTTGGTTGAAAATATGGCTAGAAATGAGCAAACTTTTACTTCAATTCTTAAAAACAATAATGGTGATTCATACTTTTTATTACAGATTTCGAGTTGGTAGGGTCGATTCTTCAATTGTGGCGACTCTAAGCAAAATCTCATGGATATGAATATAAGTGTCTATCTACCTTAAGTTGTATACCTTAAAATATGACCCTGTTTACATTCTAAGTTACCAAATTTAACAAGTAATCGTTTTATAAGCAGATGGATATAATTTCAAATAACTAAAGGCAAAGATTGTAATGAGAATTTCCAAGAGATAAAATGAAGTGTCAGAATTTTACGTGAAGATGTGAATGTGTTAATGCGAAAATCACATTGATTAAGCTATTAAAATATGCATTTCTTGTTTTGACAGCAGGAGTAATTTTTAAAAAGAATACATGGAAATTTCATGGAATATTAACGAGTAATTACAAGTCTACTGTATTGAATTGTGTGATAATTTTGCTAATCTAATTTGGATCCCATCCAGCAACAATGACAACTAGCTATAAGTAACTACAAAATCAAAGCTCCGATGGAGCTGAAACTCGAAAGCCCTTAAAATCTACACGTGGCAAAACTTCGCAGTCATCCAAAGAACTGCTGCATACGTCTGCATGTATTAAGTAATTCCGTAATACGTGAAAGTAATCGGATTGTGTGATTTCGTATACATGTCGATTTCATTGCTATAAATATATGCAATAAACATGTCACAGGTAAACAAATGGTATTTTTATCTTTCACAAATTACTGAGCAGCAGACTCGTTGATTCGAGACGCAATATATAAAAACGAGTAATTTGATAAACATGCATATTTTTTTCAATTTAATATAACAACACCGTATTCAACTCGAGAAAATGAAGAATTATAACTTAAATACACAATGTATACGATTTTGAAAGAAACTTGCGCACATTATTTTGTCGGAAGCACGAAGATCATCTTTTAGAGCTGTTGATAGGCTTGAAGGCTCACGTGATTTTTTCTTGTCATTTTAACAACTTTACATGGCTTTCAAGTTAATGATAGAAAAAAAAACGATGCAACGAAAGTCTGTGCGCTGACAAATAATGTTTCTGCCTAAGGATGTAAAAATAATGGGTTATTTAAAGACTGCTTTTACAATGAACGCAATATGTTCGTCTAGATTTCTAAATTTGATGTTAGATCATGTTAAAATCATAACAATCAGTGTCCAACAGTTGTTTGTAGTCGATCAACGTATATTTGCCCATGATTTATCCGTCGATTTTAAATAATGGGAAGCAGTCGTTTGCGAAGACGAGTTCATTAAAGCTATTCAATTATTTGTTCTATCTCTACTTTTGAAAACTTTTAAATTCAAAACAGATTGCACACCAAACCAGGAAATCGATATTTCTTTGTTCCTCTGATATCTAAATTCCTATTATTCGATCTCTATGTCAAGTGCTTAGCTATTGTTACATATTGTTATGTCATCTTGTTGCTTACATACATTCTTTTCATTATTTTAAGTCGTATGTGTCTCTCAAGAGAATCCAAAAGTTCTTGGAAACAGAGAACGTGAACCAACAAAACGTCAGACATGTCACGTCTTCATGTGAGTTTTAAGGTTCGATCATAGTTTAATAATATTTGCTTCAAAATTTTACAATTATTTAAATCATAAGTGTTCATAGAAAGTTATAGTAGTAGTTTTACCATTCTCAAATCACGTAAAACGTTCAGTTATTGAGAAACTTTTTTCTGTAATTCTTTTTGAAATATTTATAATCATGATAGCTTTTCCTTTCATGCATACACTACGCAATGGAGCATTTTTTCTATTTATCAATTTGCAGTGTACTTGTAGTTTTGTCTTGATATGGACAATCTATTTATCATTGGTTGTCATCAAAACCCACCTCTCTGAAAAGAACCCGACAGGTTGTATAAATCATTAATTAACAAAAAAAAAAGCCACAATTAGCCGACGATATATCGAACGAAGCTTTTCAAGATGGAGATTTTTATTACACTCTAAATATTTATACATTACAATGAGATAAATACAAACATACAAGAATCAGTGACTTGCATGTGCAGAAATATTTGCTACAGGGTTAATAGGATCTTTCTTCTGAATATGGTATGTTATTTATTGCAGTAAAAGTTTAACCCACTCATTTTAAGATTTGTGTTTATTTTGCTAATGAATTGGTCAAATTTATGTTGTTATAAAAACTTTTATTAACACGGTTACATCAGAAAAATACTTTGAAGCTGTAGACTATTAGCTTAAATTAATAAGATTTTAACTAAAAATTATATTTTCAAATCAAAGATTATGCAGTATCAATTCACAGAGGTAGTTTTGCATGGGAAAAGATGGTACTCGAACCCACCTTAAAGAGGTATATATAAATTTTCATTTATTAAACTGTTATTATTCATTTGTAATGAATTGTCGTGTAGACTCTTTGCAATTAAATCAAAACATCGGCAAACAGAATATAGGAACATCTACAATAAAAAACGCGAACAACAATGCAAGATAATAAAAAAATCAATAATATCGCTAAAAAACTAAGGTTGTTAAGTACATAAAAATAAACTCTCAGATGTAAGTCGCGGTAGCCCCGTGGTTAAGGCTTCCGCAAAGAGAGACTGGGGTTGTGTAGCAATGCGAACAACAACAAAAAAAAAAAAAAAAAAAAAAAAAAAAAAAAAAAAAAAAAACAACTGAAAGTCTTATAAGGAGACCAAGAAATGAAAGCATGATATACTCCAGTGTTGGCACCCCTCATACTGACAAATTTGGTATAAGGTCATAGCCAATGTTGTGAGTACAATAATAAACTAAAGATCTAATTAATTTTTTATTCTTATTAGATAAATAGAGCAAAGATCTGAACATTGCCTTCAGGTATACAGGAGAGCTAAGGCATGTCTCCGAGATACTCTTAAGAGAAAATAGAATGATGAATGGAACAAACGAAAGCGAACCTTCAAATTAAAAAGATATAAGAAAATAAGAAAATGCTTGATAGAAAATTCATACGTTATTTAATTTTTCAACACGGTATATGGTCTTCCAAATTTTTCCTTTCACATTTCTTGTCCAGAAACTTTTGAAAAATAAATAAAAATGTGATATTTTTCTACATTTTAAGCCAAAATAGCCAATTATAAGGCAATGAAATTTAGCAGAAACCCTTTACACACAAATATTGTGATGCAATTTATATTACAAAACAGCAAAAGCATTGTTGAATTCTATTATTGATCTTCCAAATGTTTAGATTTTATCTGCATTGAAGTGAAATAAACTTTCGAAGTGGCCATTTGCAGAAATTGAATTTACAATATTTCGGTATTTTGTTATTTGATATATATGTAAGGTTAAAAATGCCGGGAAATCACGAACAAAATTTTAGTAATTCCTTGTACTTTTTAAACCAACTTGTGTAACACAGTACTTTAATATTCCTCTGCACTTTTTGTATGTTGTTTACCATCTTGAATAAATGCAAATTGGTATACAGTCTTTCAGCAATTGTTCTACACAGTGACACAATTGTGATAGTAAACAACAAACAATCGCTTTCATTTATTACATCTTTATTGATCACCCTGAGAAAAGTAGTAGTTATGATGCACCTTTCTCAAAAGAATTTAACAAAATCATTTGTATTCCACTATTATCTGCTTAAGTTATTCTCATCTGTACTTTACAAAAACTAAAACTATTATTGGTGATGAGAGGATAACACGAAATACCTACAATTGCCGAAAATAATAATCACATGCCACAATACAACAGGGAACCCCCACCGTAACCATTAGGAAGACAAATCACAATCGAACTCGGGACTGTCGGATTTGGTACCGGCACTAGCAAGAACTATCGATTTGTCCTATCTTGACACACAAAACTTCTTACTTAATGCTTTTTGGTTTTCGTCAAGTGTAAATTCCCAAACTTAATCACAAATATCTTCAATTTGAAGGATTCATTTACACATAGAGGAGGGTCAACTTATTGCTGTGGTCGGACAGGTCGGCTGTGGCAAAACATCTCTTATATCAAGTATTCTGGGCGAATTGAACAAATTAGAAGGCGAGGTCAAAGTTAAGGTAGGTTCTTAAATCACATTTGTGTGCGTCTCCCAGAACAAATAGAAAAAAGAAGGGAAACGGGGAATGTGTCAAAGAGACAACGACCCAAAGGGGAGTAATAACAACTCAAAGCCACCATAAGATCTTCAATGAACGGTGAGAAAACCCCACACCCAACGGCAGGTCGGAGTCGGCCCCTGAACAAAGAGCAATCAAGTCCAGCGAAATAAACATCATCCTAGACTCCTATAGATATAAAGTAAACTAACTAGAAAAAGGACAAGACACACAAAGGCTTAATAAATTCCTGAATTAGGACAGGTGCAAACCTGCTGCGGCGGGGTTAAGCTAGTTTTATTGGATCCAAACCTTCCTTCTACAGCCAATGTGATAAATCAAAAAAACAATCGTAACAACAGTAAAATTTAGTTGGCAACAGGACTGAGTCAATTGTGAAAAATGAAACTGAAAGAACTAAATATACGGACAAAAACATGAAATCACAAGAGACTACTAACAGTTAACTGACATGCCAGCTCCAGAGCAATCACCAACTAACAAAGTAAGTTATGTACCCTCAGTATACAGCTTTCACCACGCATTATTCTCAAATGCATTATAGATTCAAAATCGGACAATTTTTAGATAAATGACCTAATATTGGATATAAAATAATATCTAAGAGGTAATTAAGACTCGATCTCCAAATGAACTTAAAGTATAATTGCTTTTTGGATTGAGTTTGAGCTTCTTTCTTTGTTCCCTACAGATTTTTCCCGGTTTAGTACGGGAAAAATGTGAAAGCGCATCTCAATAAAAATTCTAAAAAAATATTTATGCTGACGAAACATGTACTTTAAAAATGTTTGTATATAATTCATTTTTTCGCACCTGAACAACAACAACAGTGATTAGTAGAATTTTTATTGAATGGTAGAAAAAAAGAAGGGAAATAGGGAATGTGTCAAAGAGACAATGACCAAAAGGGAAATAATAACAACTCAAAGCCACCATAAGACTCTATATTTTTTTTTTTACATTTGCTCATATTTTATTCAGTCTGTTTCCACATGCGTATAACAAAAAAAAAAGAAATGTAGCTTAGACTTTATAAGTGTTTATAAGAATGCAAATAAAAATATGTGACGAGATTTTACAGAATTGAAAAATAAAAAACAATAAATATGTCGAAATTAGTATAAGTTTCATGATTGCATTGGGAATCGTATTTTGTTACGACAATTAACAATGAAGGGTTTATATTGTTAATCAGGTAATAAGTTGCTGTTAACCTTTACAATCTAACCTTAGCGTTTGGTGTCTGAATTTAATTGTTAGAAAAAAAGCTTATTTAGAACGGTAGTTAGAATTCTTTTAACCAATTTAATTATAGGGATCAATAGCTTACGTGTCACAAGAGGCTTGGATTCAGAATGCTACAGTGAAAGATAATATACTTTACGGTAGTCCATTGAACGAAAAAAAGTATGATAAAGTCCTTGAAGGTTGCTGCCTTAAGCCGGATATGAAGATTCTAAAAGCAGGTGACATGACTGAGATTGGTGAAAGGGTAATTGTTTCTGATGAATTTCTTATGTCTAGTTTTAATAATTTTAGATATATGCTACAAATCGGGGGGAGGGGGTAATGCGTAAAACAAATCATGCTCACTCTCTTATTTTGTTCTTGGGTTTCAAACGGTTAGTGCTTTTGATTTGTAAAGTTCTTGTTCAAATGTAGTTTTTTTGTTTTATTTTTGCCATGTCTTTTCCTCGGTCCACAATTCGCTTAAGAATTGTTACCAATGATTATAATATTAAGTCTTTGTAAGTGTTACCTATTTTGTTCTGCTTTATTTCTTTTTGTCTTTTCTCAAATTTTTCCAAATACATTTTTTTCCATTTGCTTCATTTTTCTTTTGAAGATGTACACTAAACATTTCACTTTGATTTGTTCAGTTGATTCATTTAACGAGAAAATATGAAAGTAACTATAACAATATGGGAATTATGAATTGTGAATATGAGTAATATATTTCCGCAATAGCTATAATATAATCATTTTTTTACATAAGGGCATTAATTTAAGTGGAGGACAAAAACAGCGTGTAAATCTGGCAAGAGCTGTTTATAGTAACTCGGATATATATTTATTTGACGATCCATTGAGTGCTGTAGATTCCCATGTTGGTAAAGACATTTTCAAGAATATTATAGGTCCAGACGGGATGTTGCGACATAAGGTAAAAGTGATCTCTACATTATTGTTTTACGGGGGAAAACTGGAAGTCTTACATTTTTATGAATCTAGTCTGATATTTAAAGTTAAAATGGATAATTAGTTCTGCAACAGCACTAGGATTTTAACACTGAATGTACCGGATTAGTATGAAACTTGCAATATGTATCTGCGAAAAAGATTATTCTGTATCAAATGAGTGCAATATGCAATAGTTGTAAAACATTTGAACCAGTGGGTTCGTGTATTAATTTTTTTAAGGGAGTATGAGTGTCAGATTTCAGAAGCATTCGATATCGTCGGGCTTAATTCACTCAAACAGGGTGATTTTTTTTTTGCACATGGATCATATTTTCTTGGTCATAGGTCACTTTAACATGCATAAAATAGACAATATGCAAAATTTTATCAACTTCCAATTATATTTTCATATATTTTAAGGCAAATAAACAGCCAATGGAAAATGAAGGAAAACTCTAGAGGGAACTGTTTCCCCCCAAAATTTTGACGTCTTATATCTAAAAAATTCCTTCATGGATTTTCAAAATTGTTTGCTCTTGTTGTTCTAATAGCAAAGTTCTTCAAAACAAAAGGTCAGAATTTTAATTCCAATTACAAAATTTCTGACACTCGTACTGCCTTAATGAATGAAGTTTACAAAATGTTTTTTTTCTTAAATTGTTTGTTTAATAGTACTAAAGAAATTATGGCGAAGATCGTCTGCTGATTAACTACGTGTTCATTTCAGACAAATCATGAATTTTAAAAATTGATTTAAATAACTAATACCTATATAGGTATAGGAAATATCTCAAAGCATTCTGATCAAAACTTGTCTCACATATTCCAATTATAAACAAATGTGTATATGCTTATAAGCGATGGAACGACGGACGGTTTTTTTAGGTTTCTACTGGTATATAATATCATAGCTTCAAAAGATGTTCCTTCGGTATTCTACTGCCGTTGTTTGACACAAACACATAATCAAACGATGAATTATACGTAATAATTGCTGCGGAATACCTTTTGAAATTTATTATGATATTAGTTTCGTATTACAGACCAGGATACTAGTTACACATGGTATTCATTGGCTTCCACAAGTGGATGAAATAATAGTCCTAGATCAAGGGTGTATATCTGAACAAGGCAAATTTGAACACCTTGTGCAGCATAATGGACCCTTTTCACAATTTTTGCAAATGTACCTGCTACAAGATGCTGACGAGGAGAAAGATAGTGATCCTGAAAGTAAGACGATTTCACTTATACACCATCAAATATTTACAAGATTATTTTTACTTATACCAATATATACTACTCAACAAAAGAAACGTCTACATTGTACTCACGTTGTTTGTGGAATATAATTTAAAATAAAATCATTATTTTGTTCTCTTCAATTTATTATAATCTTTAGCAATACTCGATTCTAATTGTTATCTTGAAAAGAACACTACCGGTCAAAATTTAGAGAACTTCAGGTTTATAGAATCGAGACATAAATGAGCATGTACAGAAAGTCGAAAGGAAAACAAGAACATCAAGAACAACATTGACACACTGAATGACAAACCATTTGCTATTTTGAAATAATCGATACTTCAACGAATTTTCGAAAACGAGGCTCTCACTTACTGAATACGATCTTTAGGTATTTGTTTCAGTGTGACCTAGGATTAAGTAAAAGCAGACTTTGATTTGTTTAGAAATCATCACTGAGTTATCCGATATTCATTGAATACAAAAAATTTCGGAAGACGTGTGAAGTCAAGACTTCAAACTGAAAACGTCAAACCTCCAGAATTCGACTTTGACCTTATTTCTTAATGGAAATTGCTGTGTTTTTGGATAGGTTACCAACAATGACTTGATTTTATCAACAAATAATGCAAATTCAATTCAAACCGCCATTGATTTAATGTTGAACTAAGCAAAAAACTTTTTACCGCTGTTTCGGAAGATGTTTCTCATTAGCATCGACTAAAGTTTGTCATAACATGCAACGAACGAATACAAATTGTTTTTCTGCGAAGTATACAACAATAATTTAAGCCATGTCTTTGGACTTCGATTTTTGTAGTCATCGCTTCCCTTGTTCCTTCGGTATTCTACTGCCGTTGTTTAAGTCCTATCACCCATATCAAAAAAATATTTAGGATTATAGTAAGTGGACGTTTCTTTTGTTGATTAGTATATATTATTGAACAGAAATATTTTACAAAGGATATGCAGTAAATGAACATGAAACCGTAACACATATGTTAACTCCAAATGGCCATTTCGGAAATTAATTCCTCATCAGCAGCACTAGAACCAAAACATAGGAAATCCCCGATTTAAAAAACAAAGTAAAAAAATGCATAAAACCAAAGGAAATCCATATAATCAGTAATATCGAACCTGGCTTAGGACAAAACTACGATGGAAGGAGTAAAACCTTAGTTTTAGAATTTACAAAAAATTACATATAGTTATAAACAGTGGGTATACATGCGATATAATCTCAAGTACAAGTACATCATATCTAAGAAAAATAAAGAGCATACATCTCAAACGCGGGGAATTGTTTTGCCAACTAAACACTGCATTTAAAGAAAGCCTTTCAAAACGTTTATATTTAATAAGGTGTGATGTCAAATACAGGCAATGATTGTCATTTGCTCTGCTTATTATTCATCGGTCGATTGAACAAATTATGAAAACTCTACCGATTTATTCTGTCCGATTTAAGATTTAAAAAACAATAAAAGCTTCTTTAGTTGCATTTCATTTACAGTTGAAAAAATAAAACACGAGATACGTGATCAGATTGAAGGATTGACCTCCGATGAACACACATCTGAAGGCAGTTTACTGCACTGCTCTATAAGGTATGATAATAATATTGAATTACAACAAAGATTTAACATGAAGC
>MJUU01007590.1:37195-66878 GCA_002080025.1 Modiolus philippinarum
TAAGAAATTAAGTATGCTTTGTATAAAGAACGACTTGCCTAAAGATATTTTTTGAAGGGATAGTGAGTTTAAGTTAATCCTCTAGTTCGTTAAAATAAATACAAAAGACCAAAGCAAATGTAACCACTGTCGTGTACCCGATTAGGATCGGTCATTTCAAGATGGCGGAGGCTACAGAGAAAAAAGGTAGATCTATTCTATATGAACAATATTACCTAATCCTTTAAAGATTTAACACATGCATAGTTTTAGGACAACACGTGCAATCAAACTTACCCATTTGCGCTTTCTACATATGTAGGAAACAAGTAATTTACCAGTAACATGTAAAGAAAGGAACCGGACATTGATTGACATGAAAACTATGTTATTTTGTACTTCCCTTGTTTATTTCAAGCATAATCATAGGCACATACCCTTAAGATATGGATTGATCGACATAACGATTGCAATGAATAAAAATGGATAGAAACTGAAAAATCAGCAACGAAAAGTTTGTTTACGTTAAGGATCGGACACTCCATTTCCCGATATGTTTGGCTTAGGAGTGGACTCGATTCTTGACGTTATATGGGTTAGGAGCGGTCTTTAATAGGATAGGGATCGGTCATCGAAATGGGTAGTTTGAGTACAGCAAATCGATAACTAGATTAACCCATCATACAACAATCTTAAAGTATGCTACATGTATATAAGAAAATAAGCTCAAGTAATTACAGGTAAACAGCTTAATGGTAAATGGATATGGAATAAATGCACACGAGACAAAGTCTCTACAAACACATGGCAAAAACAAGCAAAGGAAAAACGCTTTTATAGTTGTTCCCCGTAATACGGTTTAAATAACAAAATACCGAAGTTACTGGTAATTTATTTTTTTGAGATACTCCTTAGTTTAAAACAATTTTTTTTTAAATTCAAATATTGCAAGTTCCAATAAATTCGGTTTACGGGTCAGCACCGATGTACTGACTACTTGGTTGGTGAATACCCTCGGGGACTAAGAGTCCACCAGCAGAGGCATCGGCCCAGCGGTAATAAATAACAAAATACCGAAGTTACTGGTAATTTATTTTCTGCATATGCCATTATTTGTCGAGTACTGATTTAAACCGTGTCAAGTACTACTCAAAAACCAACCTATTTAACAAATATCATTGACCTAACACTTAAAGAGAAACTAATTAACCACAAAAACCGAACATGCTCACTAGACCGTCAAATTGAGGTCAAGGACAAAGCCACATGACAAACTGTCATGCATTACCCAAGACCAACCTACATACCAAATACCAATTAACTACCAATTTTACTTACAGAGAAAATGATCTCATCACAAAAACATAACATGAAAGTTTACGCCGTTTCCGCCATACTTTGTACGCATATGTCTCGCTTTCTGCGCCTTTCATCGAAACAAAAATAGATGGTGTACAATGGCAATGTATATTGAACATTCTTAGAAAGTTTCAATTAATTTCACCAAGTGGTCTATTACGAATTTTGCCACAAAGTAAGATCCTGTGGCGGACAGATGAACGGACGGACACCGTGATCACTATATATCGCCCACTAAAGCAGGGGATCAAATTATGCCGTACAACCGATATTTTAAGATACAATGTAAGGAGATAAATTCAAAAAAAAAAATATTAGTATAAAAAACAGTATTACTAACCTTCGAGTGCAATTTGGACACGCTTTAAATCAATACTCGATAAATAATGACTTCAACCGTAGTACGGGGAACAACAATAAAAGCGTTGTTCCTTTGCTTGTTTTTGCCATATGTTTGTAGAGACTTTGTCTCATGTGCATTAATTCCACATCCTTTAATTCACCATTAAGCTGTTTACCTGTAATTACTTGAGTTTATTTTCTTATATACATGTAGCATACTTGAATATTGCTGTATGGTTGGTTAATCTAGTTATTGATTTCCTGTACCCAAACTACCCATTTCGTTGACCGATCCTTATTAAAGACCGCTCCTAACCCATATAACCAAGCCAAACATATCGGAAAATGGAGTGTCCGATCCTTAACGTAAACGAACTTTTCGTTGCTGATTTTTCAGTTTCTATCCATTTTTATTCATTGAAATCGTTATGTCGATCAATCCATATGTATAATTATGCTTGAAATTAACAAGGGAAGTACAAAATAACATAGTTTTCATGTCAATCATTGTCCGGTTTCTTTCTTTACATGTTACTGGTAAAATACTTGTTTCCTACATACATAGAAAGCGCCAATCGGTAAGTTTGATTGCACGTGTTGTCCAAAAACTATGCATGTGGTAAAATCTTAAAAGGATTATGTGATATTGTTCATATAGAATAGATCTGCCTTTTTTTCTCTGTAGCCTCCGCCATCTTGAAATGGCCGATCCTAATTGGGTACACGACAGTGGTAACGTTTGAGATAATATTGAGCAATGTTTTGTACTACAAATAATTGTTTTTTTAATAATTTTACCGTGAAATGATCTCAACCAAACAAAATGAAACTGGAAATGTTGGACTGTGGACATTTATTTGTGTTATTTGTTGACGTGAAATGAGGTCATAAACCAGCTAAAACATATATTTTGGAAAATGTAGTATCTGAATTTCATGAAACTTTGTTTAACACAAAAGAGTATATTCCTGTCATGACAAACGCAATATAAGTAAGCTCCAATTAACAAGATTGCTGAAAAATGCAGCGCCAGCAGTGTGAACCCCTAAAGAAGCTTTCATTATTTTTACTTATTGGTTGTGGAACATGAAGAGTGCGTTTTTTAATGAATAAAGGCTGACAGTTCCCTTGTTTTCCACATCACAACACAGAAATTATACTTTTTGAGAAACTGTGATCAGCTTTGAACTTTGAACCAGTTTTATCAATTCTTAAACTTAAGCTTTTGAATTTTATGTACTGTTATTACTGAATTATGCACTGTATGAACAATTACAGAAATAATTTTTACCGACATATCGACATCAAAATTATTTTTGTATGGAGAACATACAGGATCAAGCACACAGATAAAGGTATTTTGCTTTGATATTATCTGTCATAGCAACAAAATAAATTAAGAGTTGATATAATAGGAATTATCGGAATGACTTATAACGAATTTCATATTATTCAACTATACCTGTTATTTTATATCATTATCTTTGTTTTAAGTTTTATTCCAATGTCTATATAACATATGTGGTCTATTCTAGATTAGCAATCTATCAATAATTAAAGAAAGACCCTTTATGTGAATCGATTTTGAAAATCTTTTTAAGACGAAACAGTATTCCAAAACTAGAAAGACCATTTTCACCTACAACTTATGGAGTGAGGAAAATGATTGAGCCTGAAAATTTGACTTTATCTGGGAATTTTTCTTTGTCCATCGATAAAAGCATGCAGTCAAATCTTGGAGCTGATGGACTACTTATTCATGAAGAAACTTCAAAGGAAGGATCAGTATGGTTATTTAATTTAATGTATCATTTAAACATAAATGTTATCTGCATAATAATTTCCATGTAATTTCTCATAAACAAGATTTCGATTTGCATCTTTTTTACCTCAGGGAAATAAACTTGTTCCCCTAGTCTTCGAACTCAAAAATAATACTTTTTGTATAACAAATTGAAAGTGATGAATCTAAATAAAAATGTCACGGTGCTGAACAACACAGAAGGATTAAATGAGTTGCAGTACTTGCAGATATGTTATATGCAGCTTAGTAAGGATTATTTTTTATTTCAATGTACTACATTGATATTGATCATGCTATTGTGACATCATTTGCTTGGCTGAAAAAAATATTTTATTTTTACGAGAGACAATATGAAATTCATTTAAGTGGGAACCCAGTCGGTAAAATCATTGCCATCTATATAGCAATATTTTTAAAAAAGACAAGTAGTGAACAAAAGATACGTATATTAGGTAACTCGACTTTTGGAGACATTGCAAAAAACGAAAAATAACTAAAGGGACACAAAAATCAACAAAATACTGTAATAAGGATACAAACAATCTACATAAAATATGAAAAATTTCCATTCAAAACTAAGTATTCTCATTAAAATAGGAAAGTGAGATATGATGCTCTGAAAAGCATATATATTTATCTCAACCAAATAAAATCATAGATACTTTCCCTTCATGCATTGCAAATACGCAATTCACGTTTCGAAAAGAATACCACAAATGGGCTTAATTATTCTAAATAGGTCACGGCACGGCTTAACAATAATAAAGAAGGAGGTAACAAGACACACCATGTGTATATATATACACTGATCATTTAGGCCACATTAAAAAAAATTACAGTATTATTTCTTTGATGTTATTGAAATCCGGCTTACCCTTATCGCATTACATAAAATGTCTAAAAATCAAATAAATAAAAGGATATGTTAGGAAATAATAATTGGTTTATCAGGACTTGGTGCACAAAGAAAGGATATGGAGTAAATGTACACGAAACAAACTCTCTACAATACATGGTCAAACCCAGCAACATAACAAGGCTTTTATTTGCTTCTATCTCATAGTAAGTTCAAGACGACCCCTAGCACGGCTTTGAGTGGAATTCATTGGTAAATGTTAAACAACGCTACACCCGTGTTTGAATTTACGCCTGAATGTGGGATATTCAACAAACATAAAATCAACTGGCAAAGAGTTCTTACAATCACTAGAGATTATTTGTATTGCCTATTATTAAAACAGTTCAATTTTTGCAAAGCAATTCCATTTACCTGCATTTTACTATTGATTTTCGATTTTGTTCATTTATGTTCTATCTTTTTCAAGGTACAAATTACTGTTTTAATAGAGTATGTGAAAGCTATGGGTATACCAATGGCTGTGTTTTCCTTATTCTGTTTGGCAACTCAACAGGGATTTAATCTTTATTCTAATTTTTGGATAACGTTCTGGACAGAGGACAGTTATCTCAAAAATGAAACACTGATTAGCACTCCAAAGTATACTGATTTGAAAAACTACTATTTTACTGTATATGCTCTCCTTGGAATACTGCAAGGTACATTAATGGCTACATATTTCATATTTTAAATGTTATTTGAAATCAAAATACACTACCCATCTTCTTTTATTGATTAGATATTTCCGTAGGTCGAATAGCGAGGTTGAAGAAAGAAATTTATAATGAGATACAAGTAGTGCAGTTGTTTTTGTTGTATAGATATGTTTTTGAATCGAATTTTGTGTACCCTTACTTCATGATAGTTCATGGATATGCGTAAGTTTTGTTTTTTGCTCAGGATGAGAGGAAATGTAAGTCAAAAATGGTGGTCAATTGGTTGTTCGTATCTCCTTTTCTTACTATACTTAAGTGAAAAACCTGCTCTTTGGGCTCAAGACAAAATGCATTTTTTTCATCTGTGCTTTCATGTTATAGATATTCCTCGGGTATATGGTATGCTCGTGTACAACGCTTGACCGACATGTGTTTTCTTCTTCATTTTTATTTTTGAAACATTGAGTGCAAATATCTTAAGATTCCTATTTTACGATGAAGCTTAAATTCATTCAAATGTACAGTTTTTGAACTTAATATCTTATTCGATAAGGATATTTAAATACAAAAATGCTAAAGTTGCATCATGAACAGTAAAATTATGTTATGCTGCACACGTGTTTCAAGGGGTAACCTCTCATCAGCAGCATTAGAATGATAAATAATAGGAAAGTAATAATCCAAAAAATATTCAAAAAAGAAGTAGTCAATACAAAAAATACCGAAATAGGAATCCAAATCTAGTACTAAGGATATCTACCGAGTGCCGTACACGGAAGGAAGCCGTTGTATTTTTAAGGGGTTAGAATTTTGATAAGGACAGTAAATTTTCATAAAAACGCAAGGTAAATTTTCTTGTCGGACAAGTCTGACTATTGGACTGGTGAATGCCCTCGGGGACCTCTGGTCCACCAGCATTTGCATCGGTCCAATGGTTTAAAAATACAAAAATACCAAGTTGCATCATGAACAGTAAAATTTTGTTATGCTGTACACGTGTTTCAAGGAGTGACATATGTAATATATGTTTGGAATATATAGATATTCATACTACAGGTGTTGCTGAATGGTTTGTGTAAAAATGTTCCAAGTTGTCTAGCTGGTTGGTTTAGATATAGTGGCTTACAATAAATTGTCGAATTGACAATGTATAAAATTAAAAATTGATATAATGTTGAAACGGTGGTTTTTGTAAAATACAAACATAGGCTGTTTTCTAAGGAAAAAGTAGTTTGCCATTCATAAATTTTTCACTTTAATATCATAGCACTAAGCGAAAATTTTTTGTGTAGGTTTTGTTTATTTTTTATATTAGAATTACATCATACAAAGGATATTGCAAGCTAAATTGGAGTTTCAGAATACACTAGCAAACTTATACTTAATCAAAAATGGGGAAAGTGGAAAATTCCAAAATAAAAAAATCCAAAATAACGGCAATTCATATCTAACCCCAATTGGGACATCATGACAAAGACAAAGCAAATAAACAAAAATGAAAAACGACGCCACAAATCTAATTCACCAGCAGTGTGAATCCTACAAAAACTTAAAGTTTCATTAGGTGCTCCAAAAGGGTAAGCATAATCTGCTTCACACTACTAGTGAAAACTTCGGTTTTATCTCATTCGGTGTTTCTCAGTCCAGTAATATACTCTAAATCTACCAAAAAATAACTAACCTCATCTTTTGACAACATGGTACTAGTCTGTCAAATTATGGCTTCTGTTGTGCAATTTCAACGGTGATTCCTTGATGTATAAATGTTTGAGACAATTACTTCGCTCTGTAGACAAAATCAAATGTCTTTCACTATATATGCATCTGCAACGCCGATTAAAACAAATTTAGTAAGTCAACAATCAAGGAGCTGATAGAGAGGAAATAACTTGGATACCATTGTAATAAGTTTTGTAAACCGCTTAAAAACTGTAATTCATTTGATATTGATACGAAACTTTTTTCGGTATTGAAATGACCGTGTGCTATTTAATACCAAATATCGACAGATGCAGCAAAAACTCATTTCAACTTCAAAAATTTGTATACTGCTGGGTGAGAACTCCTAAAAAATCAGTCAATCGATAAAGAAAAGAATAACTTATATCACCGGGTGCACGAGAAGTGAATATATCAAATATTTTTCATTTCCAATTCGTCACACAGGAAGTGACATTTTTCTCTATTTCAAGCAAACATGGTCCTCTTGAATGGAAAACTCGCCAAAAAGCAGTTTTATAGAACTTTTTAAGACAGATAATAATATCGAAAATTATCTAGATGTCTTAAATAACAAGAATATTAACAACTGATGTTAATTTAGATTATCAAACCATAAGTTACCCATAAAGACTGGCCGCTGGAGCTTTATAATTTGTCTGGAGTAGGTAACTAATTACATTATATCTACAATATTTCTTCTTTGAGCAAGAAAGAAAAACACTAATATCTATCATGTTTTTCAAAAGGCCAAATGTCCTAAAATAATCCTCTTTCTCTCTCTCTTCAATAAGAAAAAAAACTAGTGACTTCAGGATGAAGAACAACAATTAAAGCGTTCTTCCATTTGCTTAATCTTACTATGAATTTATAGGAATTATGTCCCATGTATATTTACTCCATTACCCTTTACTTGTTTAGCTACATTTATTAGCATTGGCAACACTGCAGTAAGTACTTGAAAACATTTCACTTTCTTATTAGATACTCTTTACATTAAATTTTATTATTTGTTGTGACTTTTTATGATAGTCGTGGTCGAGACTTACTCCTTACATAATATGTGTATATGTCTCTCTCTTACACTATAACCTTTGTGTAATTCTGATAATCTTGTAATACTCTGTTGTTAAACAGATAACTATTATGTTACAAATTAAGTTAAATATACACATGAGCAAGGAAAGGGACTGAATCGTACAAGGCATTTAATTGAGGCAATGAATGAGCAATGAAAGAAATCCCGAAGTGAATGAAAATGTCTCCAGGATTAAAAAGAAAGTACCAAGAATGATCAAGCTTCATTGTTAAGGGAGTACGGGTCTCAAAAGTTTTGTAATTAGAATTAAAATTCTGACCTTTTGTCTTGAAAAGCATATCTAATGTAACAACTCGAGCAAGAAATTTTGAAAATCCATGTAGAAATTTTTGAGATATAAGACGTCAAAAATTCTGGAGTTTTCCTTTAATTTGCATAAGATGTTTATAGGCCTTTAAATATATGAAATTATAATTGGAAGTTGATTAAATTTTATACACAGTCTATTTTATGCATTTTAAACTGACTTGTGACCACGAAAATGTGATCCAAAATATTTAAGCACTGTTTGAATGGATAAAACCCGAGGATATAGAATGCTCCTGAAATCTGAGGCTCGTACTCCCTTAAAAGTAATTGGTGACTTTTTTGAATTCACAAAATTTGATCTAGCTAAAAATTTATTATCAAGTGGTGATGTTTGTGGCATTCAAAATAATGAATGAACATGCACAACAATAAATTGAAATTTTTCTGATAAATATTTTATTTTAGGTGTTTTCCTGTTTATTTTTGCGTACATAGCATTCGTAAGATTTGTTCGAGCAACAGGCAAGATACATGAAAAAAGCTTAGATTGTGCGTTGCGATCACCTATGTCTTTCTTTGATACAACACCTATTGGACGTATCATGAATCGTTTTAGCAGCGACATTGATGTCCTGGACGACAGATTTCCAAGGTCATTCCGAACGATTTCCATGATGGGCATCATTCTAATAGGCACTATTGTAGTTGTGGCTATATCAACACCTATATCAGCCATTGCCATTATACCGATTATTATGATGTATGTTGCTGCTGTGGTAAGTACTTTGATAATCATAGAAGAGAACTTCAACATGCCTGTACCAAGTCAGGAACATTGCAGTCGACAATTTTGTCGGTGGTTATCACCTGATTTGTCTTTTTTTCTCATTGACCTCGACTCTTGACCACTCTCGTCGGTACTGTTACTATTATACCCATTCAAAAAAAAGGTTGATGATATTTAGAAAACTGGCTAGGCCCATCTTACCCACCATACCTCTAGCCAGTCATTGTAGAATCTTGATCAGGCAAAAATATGGTATCCATGTGAGTTTTTATTACCCTCCTTTTAAGGGGAACCTTTTGAAAGCATTGTCTGTCACATATTATATAAATACTTTTATCTTGTTTTCAAATTAAAAAATATATATTATTACCAATGTAATTCTGTATCATTTGATGATCTAAACGTAATATCAGTTGTTCCTAATTAATATGGACCAAATCACAGTCTAGGCATCAGAAATGATAAAAGAGAATTGCACATGAAAATACATCCCGAAAGAACTTCTGAGAATCACCTTAACAAACAAAATGTTACCATTGTAAAAGCTCTCAGGGGTAAATGTCAGCATCACATATCTAAAATCAAGATACTTAGAGGGTCAGAGACTGAGCCTGTATCGCTCATCAAACAAAATGCTGAACAGCATAGTTTTCGATGTTTTGCGTGGTGGCCATGTTGTTTGTTGATTCGGAACGAAATGAGCAATCTTTGTAAAGGACCTTCCATTCATCATTCCTGCAAATTTTTTTTGAATTTGCTCCAGTGCAGTTTCAGAGGAGTTTATGAAAATACATTTTTCCCATAGGGTCAAATGTTAAGTATAAGTGCCGTGCTGACGGCCATGTTTTTTGTCGCATCAGAATGAAATGAGTAATCTTTGTAAAGGACTTTCCATATGTCATTCCTGTAACGTTTGGTTGGTTTTGCTTTAGTGATTTCAGAGGAGTTGATGGAAATGATATTTTCCAATAGGGTCGAATGTTAAATATAAGTTCCTCGCTGGCGGCAATTTTTTTTTGTTGGATAGGAAGTAAATGAGAAATATTTGTAAAGGACCTTCCATATACCATCCCTGTAAGGTTTGTTTGAATTTGCCTCGGTGATTTCAGAGGAGTTGATGAAAATGACGTTTTTGCCAAAGGGTCCAATGTTAGATATAAGTTCCGCGCTGGCGGCTATGTTGTTTGTTCGATTGAAACCAAATGAGCAATCTTTGTTAAGGACTTGCCATACATCATTCCTGTAAAGTTTGGTTGAATTTCCTTAAGTGGTTTTAGAGTAGTTGATGAAAATGACATTTACCCCATAGGGTCAAATGTTAAACAATAGTTCCGGGCTGGCGGCCATGTTTTTTGTCGGATCGGAATGAAATGGGCAATCTTTGTAAAGAACTTTTCATATGTCATTCCTGTAAAGTTTGGTTGAATTTGCTTAAGTGGTTTTAGAGTACTTGATGAAAATGACATTTTCCCCATATGGTCCAATGTTAAATATAAGTTCCACACAGGCAGCCATGTTTTTATCGGATGGGAATGAAATGAGCAATCTTTTTAAAGGACCTTCCATATAGCATGCCTATAAGGTTTGGTTGAGTTTGCTTCATTGTTTTCAGAGGAATTTATAAAAATAATGTTTTCCCGTAGGGTCCAGTGTTAAACCTTTGTTCCGCGCTGGCGGCCATGTTTTTCATCAGATCAGAATAAAATGAGCAATCTTTGTTCAAGACCTTTGGTATATCATTCCTGCAAAGTTTGGTTGAATTTGCTTCAGCACTTTAAGAGGAGTAGATGAAAATGTGATTTTCCCATAGGGTCCAATGTTAAACTATGTTCCGTGCTGGCGGCCATGTTTTTTTCCGGATCGCAACGAAATGAGCAATCTTTGTTAAGGACATTTAGTTCATCATTCCTGTAAAGTTTCAGAGGAGAGCATGAAAAGGTGATTTTTCCCGTAGGGTCCAATGTAAAACCTAAGTTTCGCGCTGGCGGCCATGTTTTTTATCGGATCGGAATGAAATAACTAAATACTGAAGTTGTCGCTAAACAACCCTCGCTTTGGTGATTTTCTTCATTTGATCTATCCAAAAGAGCTCGAAATCAAGGACCTTCACCTTGAAATTGACAACAGAGGGAGACTTCAAACAAAGCTGTACGACAAACGCGATGACTTCACCTTTCCAATAGTAAACTTCCCTTTTCTTTGTAGCAACATCCCAAAAGCGCCGGCATATGGAGTTTACATCTCCCAACTCATTCGCTATTCAAGAGCCTGTGTTCGATACAGTGACTTCCTTGATACAGCCCGGTTGCTCACAAATAGGCTACTTCAACAAGGGTACGTTACCTAAAACTTGAAGTCATCCCTCCAGAAGTTTTACGGTCGACATCATCATCTTGTGGACCGCTATGGGATATCTGTTTCCCACATGACAACAGATCTGTCCATTTAAAGCTTAATTGTTGTTTCCTCTACCGAATTTGACTTTACTGCCGGATTTGACATGTTCAACACGGCGGGTGTCTTATAAGAAGCAGGAGATGCTGACTCTACCGGTGCACCTGATCTCACCCATGGTTTTATATTGGGTCCGTGTTGTTCATCTTTGTGTGTGAGTGTCTTCACTTTTCTTTTCTGTGCTGTACCCATGTTGTGCCTTTGTTTTTTTCTGCCTTTTTTGTTTCTGGTGTTGCCATTGTCCTTGGATTGTTCGCTTTTAGATTGACGGTTCGGTTCTCACTTACTTTACTGTGAATTTGAATTCTGCAATGAAATGAGCAATCTTCGTTTAGGACCTTCCAAACATCATTCCTGTAAAGTATGGTTGAATTTGCTTCAGTAGTTTCAGAGGAGCTTATGAAAATGTGAAAAGTTAACAGACGGACGGATGCCGGACGCCAAGTGATAGAAATAGCTCACAATGACCCCTTCGGTCAGGTAAGCTTAAAAACAATTACTCTCTCAAAGAGGAAAAACAATAATGTTGCTTGGCTTTTATCAATTGGTTTATTGACTATTTATTCAAGAGAGTCTTCTCTTGTATGCGTTTAAATGATTTTATATATTATCTTTTTTAGCTTTATTTCATCATTGAATGTGCAAAAACGACGTAAATTGAAAATAAAATGTTTACAAGAGTTTGAGTTTATCTTGAAAGAAAAAAAATCAATTCGAAACATTTTTTATAAGTAATATTTAATTGCAGAAATTGTATCTGCCTTCTGCGAGACAGCTTAAGCGGATTGAGTCGGTGTCGAGATCACCACTGTTTAACCATTTCAGTGAATCTATTACTGGTGCAAGTGTTATAAGGGCTTATAAGTCTGTAAACAGATTTATAGACGAAGCATATCGCAGATTAGATTTGAATTCCACATTTTATTATGCTACAAATGTAGGAATGGGGTGAGTTTTAAAATAATGTAGACTTTGAACTGTGAGTGATAAATCAAATATCTGTATTGCTATATCGAACTTCAAGACATTTGGGGAAAGAAAATACAGTTTAAAAATACGGTTTCTGTCACTGATAAGAGAGAAGCCACACACCAATGGAAGGTTAAAAACGAAGTAGAATACCGAAGGAACAAAGCACAAGATCAAAGTCCAGAAAGAGAAAAGGCAAAAACGAGAACGCCAGAAGCATATAAATATATCCATGTAAGTATGTCTTTTGTGTTGTATTAAACAACTGAAGCATTTTAGATATTTTGAAATGCATGTATTGTCATGGATAGATTTTTTACTGTTTCTTTTTTTTTTGTTTAAATTCGTGCATCTTTAAACTAGATGTTGTCGGAAATGACAGCTATCCCAGCACTCCCTGTTTGACACAGAAAACAGTTGTTATACACCCTAGGCATATTTTGTTATACCCCCGCTCCGAAGGAGAAGGGGGTATACTGTTTTACCCTTGTCCGTCATTCTGTCATTCCGTCCGTCACAACTATCATCAAGCTTTTTCTCTGCAATGGTTAATGATACAAACTTGAAATTTTGTCAGAAGCTTTATATAGTTAAGCTTTAATATGGGATGCATTTTCAGACCTGTGGGAATCCTATTTCCTGTTTAGCGACTTAGTCAATTTTTCAAAATTCCGTCCGTCCGTCCGTCTGTCCGTCCGTCACAACTTTCGTCAAGCTTTTCTCTGCAATGGTCGATTATACAAACTTGAAATTTTGTCAGAAGCTTTGTATAGTCATGCCATATTGTGGGATGCATTTTCAGATCTGTCGGGTTACTACTTCCTGTTTACCGACTTAGTCAATTTTTCAAAATTCCGTCCGTTCGTCACAACTTTTGTCAAGCTTTTCTCTGCAATGGTAAATGATACAAACTTGAAATTTTTTCAGAAGCTTTTTATAGTCATGCTATATTGTGGGATGCATTTTCAGACCTTTCGGAATACTACTTCCTGTTTACCGACTTGGTCAATTTTTCAAAATTCCGTCCGTCCGCCACAACTTTCGTCAAGCTTTTCTCTGCAATGGTTAATGATACAAACTTGAAATTTTGTCCAAAGCTTTGTATAGTCATGCCATATTGTGGGATGCATTTTCAAACCTGTCAGGATACTACTTCCTGTTTACCGATTAAGTCAATTTTTATTATTCTTTCTGACCTACATCACTACCGGTATCATCACGCTTTTCTCTGCAACAAGTAAAGATACAAACTTCAAATTTTGTCAGAAGCTTTGTATAGTCCTGCCATATCGTGGAATGCATTTTAAGACTTGTGAGGAACTACATTTTGTTTACCAACTTAGTTAGGTCATTAGATGCTTGAAGTTGAGAGCGGGGGTATTGCTAGTGAGCATTGGCTCACAGATCCCTTGTTCATTATTTTTTAAATCTACCTATTGATAGTCATTATTGTTACTAAAAGAATTCTAGGATATATGGTTGCTAAGTAGAATTCCAAAAATAAGTGGTCTTTAGACTTTCAGGAAATTTTTTACAAAATTGGAATCAAATATTTTTGAAATCCAATTGGTGAAAATGTTCATCCTAAACTACACAAACATTTTAAGTATGGTTGCCAGGTAGAATTCCAAAAAATAAGAGGTCTTTGAGACATTCAGGAAATTTACCAAAATTTGAATCAAATATTTTTGAAATCCAAATGATAAAAATGTTCGTCCTAAACTACACAAACATTTTAAGTATGGTTGCTAAGTAGAATTCCAAGAAATAAGTGGTCTTTGAGACTTTCAGGAAATTTACCAAAATTGGAATCAAATATTTTTGAAATCCAATTGATGAAAATGTTCGTCCTAAGCTACACAAACATTTTAATTAATATAAGAAAGATAACAGGAAACACCTACAATGGCCGTAAACCACAATCACATGCCACAATCCACCAGGGAATCGCACGAGAAAAACAATAAAATGACAAAAGACAAACATGGATAAGTATGGTTGCTAGGTAGAATTCCAAAAAAATGAGTGGTCTTTGAGACTTTCAGGAAATTTACCAAAATTGGAACCGCCTTTCAGAATCCTAAGTTATCAGAATTTTGTTTTTTACCAAACACTTGTCAGAATATAAGGTAATATGCCAAAATTAAAAAAAATATATGTGTCTGACATTTTCAGGAAATTTACCAAAGTTGGAACCGGAACCAAAATTTCCAAAGCTTATTGCAAATCTATAGACTATATGCAACAATTCTGCATAAAGATTTGATCCCGAAATCCAAAAATGTAGGAGGAGTTTGCGTCACATGCCACATGGGTCTAATCCACATCTTTGGGTCTCTGTTAAAATTGACATCATGGGGCCTCTTGTTTGCACCAAGACCAATATCAAAAATCGAAAGCTTATTGCGCATCTACAGACTATATGCAACAATTCTATAGAAAATTTAATCCCGAATCCAAAAATGTAGGAGGAGTTTGAGTCACAAGAAAAGTGTGACGGACGGACGGACAGACGGAGGGTATAACATTATCCCCGAACTTTCTTCGAAAGTGCGGGGATAACAATATGTCGGCAAACAAATATCAAAACAAAAAATGAAAATGGAAAAATCTAGAAAACATAATCAGCATATGAATACAGAAGCAACTAAAAAGAATATAACATGACAAACATGAAACAAATAAAACAGAAAGGAAAAACAGACGCCATTAAAAGTAAAATATCACGAGAGGTGCATATGAACGTTATATATTATATGTATATCACCATATATGTTTATAAGATGCATGACAAAAGTAACAGCGTTCTGCTATTGCTTGTTTTTACCATGTATTAGACCTTGTCTCATGTGAATTTACTGCATATTCCTTCACTTATTATTTTCAATATTCAACAAGTATGGCGGTCTGTTATGAAGATTTATTTGAATTATTGTCTGTCAGTTACGCTAGACCTAAAAATCGTATGCTTTGAAGATCTGTCACTGAAAGTAAGATTGACATGAAATACTACTTCAGTTGTTTTTTTTCAAAATGTATTTTTAAGAACAAAACAAAAGAGCATGACCTTTCAATTTATATATCTCATTAATTTGGGTATTACGTTATTTTTCATCGTACAACTGAGTACAAAATTCTGATATTTGATACCTAAACTTAACCTGTCGTTGTAACCTGGATATGGGATGTTGTCTCCTTGGCATTTACCCCATTTCCTTCTTTTTCATATTTATATATGAATTATCAAATTACAATAAGTTAAATGTAAAAATGATTTAGTGATCATTATTCAAATACCTTGTTCACAGATGGATAGCACTGATTATTCAATCACTGGCAACTCTAATGTTACTTGCTGTTTCCTTATATGGTGTTTTGTCCACTTCTGTGAATGGAGCTGATGTAGGAATATCACTGACCTACGCATTTCAGGTGAATTTGTTTCGTAGTAAAACCGATTTAATTTGTAAACTTGAAAAGTCTGAATTTGAGAACATTTGTTTAAAACTAAGTACAAAGCTCTGTAAAAAGTCCATTCTTATTGAGATCAAAACGTTATTTGTTCACGACCAATTATTAAAAGTAACAGCACAGTTGTTAATACAGATTTAGGGATTTTGGTCTTAGAAATATATTGATTTGATTTACACTGAAGAAACAAAAGTCGTCGAAATGTCCATCGTCAGAGACCATACCAAGAATAAATGTAGTAGTTAGCTATTAATGATGGAAGTAATGTTTAAATTTATAAAACGCACACCATAAATGTTTTACATCATACATGAACCATTCCAGATAAAATATTAGTTTCTCCTGCAGTGTTCTAAATTATTTTCGCGATTAGTTGTTTTTTTTTAATATATTTTATATATATAACTAGGTATAGCCTCTCCATTTTGTAAATAAATGAGATGCAAGAGCAGTTAGGTGATTATGTAATTTCTAGATATTTTTATCTCGGATTTGACCAAAATAAATAGCTTACAAATAAAAGCTTAATTACAAAATGTTTATATTTTGTAGTTGTGTATTGCAATGAATACAGTAATTAGAGGTATAACAGAGATGCAGATGAATGTTATTTCATTTGAGAGGGTAGAGGAATATATGTACTTGCCATCAGAGGTATATTTTCCCTTAATGTAATTCTAACAAAATATAAATCCATATTAACATCAACAGTTACGGAGAATATTTAAGTTAAGTAGCCACAGAAAACTAAGTGTCAAAAGATTATATTTCTTTGTTATTCCCCATGGGTATTCCCACGCCAAGTAGTCAGTATTTCGCTGCTGACCTGAAAGCCGATGTTATTTGGAAACTTGCAGTATCTAAATTTTTGTGTATTTTGTTGAAAACTAAAGAGTATCTCCCTCATGCAAAGCTCTGTCCTTACCTAATTTGAGTTTATGGTCTTTCGAATTTTAGATTTTATCTGCACTGAAGAGACATAAGTTGTCGAAATGGCCATATCCAGAAACTAAACTAACACTAAGGTAGGTATTCAGTCGTTTGTTACCTCTGCTTGTGGACTGTTAGTCCCCGAGGGTATTCCCCAGCCCAGTAGTTTTTCCTTTCCGAGCTAAGGGGAAAATTTTTTTTTCAAATTTTGTGTCAGACTCGAGCATATCAAGAAAATGATATAGAGTAAAATGTAAAGAAGACAAAGTCTCTACAAAATATCGTATAACCAAAAAAAGGAACAAAAAATTATTGTAGTTCTTTAGTTTCAAGTCAGAATGAGCATTTCAGCAATGACCCCTGCCCAGACCCTCAAACCTCATAGTAGGTTCATGACGTAAATAATGGTATACAATAATTTAAATACTATGATGGAATTAATTTCCGGATGTTGTAAATACTTATTTTTAGAAACAAATTATAATTGATTATATTTATTGTAAACAGAATACTCTGGTAATTATAGAGAAAACTCTTGAGGTAAGCTGGGCCTCGAGAGTATTTGTTTACAGCGATCGCGATATATGTTGTTGAGTAAAAAAAGGTTCATAGTTTGTTCAAGCCTTGTGGTGAGTTCCAGAAGTCTGACTTAAGCGTAAAACTAATATGCTTAATATTTGATGTTGCATATCGTTAAAGCTGATTTAACACAAAATCAAAATTTCGTTGTGTTTATGTTGTTTACAGTACGATTTATTAGACAGTTACATTTATATATGATTTTTAAAGTTGAAAAAAAATTAGCGTGCTGAAAATAGAAAAAAATCTTAAAGTGCTGTCATTTTTTAAAATACTTAACCTGACCTCAGATCGTGAATTTCTTTCAGCAAAATCTTTCTTTTTTTAAACATCTCTCAGGGTGGTGTCCTCCAAACGTTTAGTTTTTATCTGTACTTAAGATTCATAAGTTGTCGAAATGCGCATATGCAGAAACCAATTCACATTAATTTCAGTATTTAGTTATTTGTTACCACTTGGTCGATGCCTTTGCTGATGGACTATTGGTACATTAGGATATTAATGAGACAAGTAGTCAGTATTTTATTGCTGCCTCTAAAGCCGAATATATTTGGAACCTTACAATTTCTAAATTTTTGTTATTTTGTTAAAAACTAAGTAGTATCTTAATTATGCGAAGCTCTGTCCCAAGCAGATTTTGGTTCTACATTTAGATCATATTGGTTAATATTTGTTTTCTGTCAGTTTTTGAACGTCTTTGATTTTATGGTCTTCCAAACGTTTTGAATTTATCTGCACCGAAGAGACATAAGTTGTCGAAATGCGCAAATGAAGAAACTAAATTCACAGTAAACTTCAATATTTAGTAATTGGATACTATTTGGACAAGCTTTATCATCAAGATAATTTTGGTAAAATTGTACAGACAATTCAACTCGAATAGAGAATTCATTTTCTAATTTTAAAAGATTTTTACTTTTAATCTGCAGAAACAACAGCGATATTTTATTGATATGTTCGTTTCATTTTCTTAGGCAGACTGGATACAACGACGACGACCTCAAAATGACTGGCCGAGAAAAGGTACAATTCAATTTAATAATTATAAAACAAGATACAGACCCGGCTTGGAGTTGGTACTGAAAGGTATAAATTGTTTTATAAAGAGTGGGGAAAAGGTGAGTATTTTTAAACCTATCGATTTTGTTGTTCAAATATTATTGAAATTTTTATTTTAGCCGAAATATACAGACTATGGATTTTGTCCTTGGCTTTTTGATATTACTGATTATTTGGATCTCGTTTGGTTTTATGCAATTAACCATTGTTTACAAACGTGGATTTCCTTTTGGTTCTAGTGCTGCTGAGGATAAATGGCAATGCAGCTCATTAAAATTTATTGCAGTTGGAGTTAACATATGTGTTATGGTCTCATGTGCATTTACATCATACCATTTAGTAAAATATGGAACATTTACCAAAAAAACTGCTTTCAATAAAGAAATATTTCTCACGGTAGAGAGGAATTATTCCATTATAGAAATGTTATCATTATTTTCTCTTATTCCAGAGAAAATGTTTCAAGGAATGCTTAAGGTTTTTAAAAGCTCAATTCGTGTGTGCTGTGTGTCAAATATACTGCATCCCACAACATTTTGAGAACAATTTATTTCCGATATTTTTTCTTATCCTTGTAAACATTTATTAGCAGGAATAGAAAATCGAGAAAATCAGTCACAGCTGCGCAGTTCACAAGCTCCTTGTACAGGCATTTCAAACGAAATGATGGATTAAGAGATGTATGTTTGACTCAAAACCTTATATTGTGAAATTTAACGACATTAAAAATTTAGAGCATTACTAAAGCAATGACAATTTCATTTATAAGAGTAAATTGTACTGGTTTACTTCTTTTTCATGTCCCGCCGACGAAAGTAGGGGGCTTTAGTAATTAGGTCTATCCTTTCGTTCGTCCGTCCGTCCATAGTTAAGTTTACCCTCAGGTATTTTTTTTTCTGTGAAGGATGTATGCTATAATCATGAAACTTTCGTCATGAAACTTTACACAACTACACATAAGGTATGATCATACAAAAAATTATAAAAAAAGATTATCCATTCACACTGCTAGTGCTTTAGTTTTGTGGTGTTCTTGTTAACTTTTGTTTATTTGTTTTGTCTTTGTCATACTGTCTCAATTCACGTTGCTGTGAATTGCCGTCATGTTGGATATTTGTCCTTTCTTTTTCTTGTTTCGGTATTCGTTTGCCGATGTATTCAACAAACCTTATGCTTCACTGATCATTAAAAAGGGGGATAATATGAGGTTTACTCTCAGGTTTAATTAAATTTGTGTGGAGGAAGTATGCTATTATAATGAAACTTTAAATATGTTACAGTGAATGTGTGTAATTAGTAATTTCATGAAATTACTAAAAAAATAGGAATTATATGTAATTCCTAGAGGGTCTAGTAATTTCGTGAAATTACTGAATTTTGTCAGTAACTGCATGAAATTACTTAATTTTTTAGAGACTTTTACACACATTTACTGGAATCAAAATCTTTCAAAATTCTTAATAAATTTACTACTACCAAATTGTAAGCATGTTTATACTAACATACAATGTATTGGTATGTATTGTAGAGACTGAAATGTTTCTGTGAGTAGTTTAATTAGGTATGATTCTCTGTTGTTATTTTTGATTACCTTACTTAGTTTCTTAGGTCTCAATGTTCATGCATATTTGAGCCAAATCATTTACATGTACATGTAAAAATGTTTCAAGACAGCAAGAAAATAATATTTATAGCAATTCTTCATCCTCTTTTTCATCAGTGTCAAATATTTCAAATATTATCAAGTTTCGCCTATATATCTTAAATGCAGCCGAAAATTGACCTTCTGACTATTGGACGTTCGGACCAATGGAACTTCGGACTAACGGACCTTCGGACCAATGGGCATTCGGAATAATGGACCTTCGGACCAATGGGCCTTCGGACTAATAGACATTCGGACCAATGGACCTTCGGACCAATGAATTTGGACTATTGCACGGTCCCCTATTCAGTTACCTTTTAAACTAGAAGTCGGAGACAACTGTTAAGTCATGTGATTTTTTTAAAATTTAAACACAATGCATATGAATGTAAAAAGATCATCATTTCTCCATATTATGACCAACTTGCTATAAGATATGGCTTGTTGTCTGGCTCATACTCAAGGAACCAATATGTGCCATGTTCTTGATAATCACTGCTTTTCGAAACTGACAACATTCGGATTTTCAAAGGTAACTTAACTGTTTGTCAGGAAGCAAGAGAACAGTCAATTGGAGATGGACAAGTAGTTTGAAATGTTGTTGGAAATCTAAATCCACAAAGAAAACTTGTAATTGTTTAAAAGCTAGTGTGATAGTGTATTTTTTGTCATAACAGTACCACATGTGAAAAACATGATTACACACATTTACTGTAACAAATACAAATAAACATTTTGGCATAATGAAACAAAAATATTATGAAACATTTATCCATACTACCAACTTAGTGATTCATATCATTGACAAAATGGGTTACTATGAGGTTTAGCCTCGGGTTATAAGTTTTTTTTTGTGAAGGATGTATGCTATTATATCATGCAACTTTATTAATACACATAAGGATATAATTAATTATAAATGTAACAAAAATGTAATTAAAATGTATCAGTGGCACCGACCTCACGCTTCATTGATCTTGGAAAAAAATTGGCATCATATGAGGTTTACACAGATTTTTTTATGCGGGGCATAGTTGCATAGTTATGTGAAGGATATATGCTTTTATGACCAAACTTATAAAGATACACATTAGGATATAATTAAACAAAATTCATAACTACCCCTGCCACCAATTTCATCTTCCACTAATCACCGAAAAAGGGGGATAGTATGCGGTTTATCCAAAGGTTCTTCAAAACAGTTGCGATGCGAGGCATTGTGTTTGTTAAACACATATTCTTGTTTTGTACTTATAACTCATACTCATGATAAAAAAATCGTACTCATTTAGGGTTAATGAGGACACCATACCAAGTCAATTTCTTTGTTTTTAGATATTTTTTAGTATTATAGTAGTTGGTTGTTGCGTGAAATTTCAAAACCCCCTTGCCATGCTTTTTCGCGAGATATATAGGGCAAGAGTTACCTGCACCTTGATGTTAATGGGTATTAACAATAGTGATATATTTGGGCAGACTGTAATGTGCACGTTATTAGTAGTGGATAAGTTACCACCAATTGTATAAGCTGTGACTATTGAATATGTGATAACATAGAATAAACTTTGATCTTGCCACGTCGTAGAATCAAAACTACTACAATACCCCTTAACTTGCAGTTTTTATGCCTTTTCATGCCCTTGTCGGACCATATTTCATGCCATGAAAAAAATGTGTCATTTCAAATTTGATTTTTTTCATTGAATATATCATTTGAAATCACAACAATAAAATACTAAAAATCAGTATAGCAAAAAAAGTTGACAACAATGCCCTCCTCCCCTAAAAAAATTTGCTGTCAATAGTAAAAAAAAACGGAAGTGATGTCATCGGCAGTGCTTGTAGCACCAAAACAAAACTACCATAGTCGTGTGAGTGTATACGGTCTTCACTTGACTAGAACAGGAAGTTTTAGGTTGCACATGCCAAACCGGAAGTGCATACTTTCTTGCCTACTGTTAAACATAAATACAAGAAAAGTGTTCATTTACAAATTCTTATTTTGTGACATATTGTATGATAGTTCGACACGTGCCCCCGGAGTCCTTTAGAGAGAAAAAGGAGCGCACATTCGGTACCGGAAGTAGTGTATATTTCCTGTTGGCCACCATTTGACCGGGAATGACCAAATATGCTATATAAAGGGGTATTTTGGATAACGTTGACTATATGAAGGAGTTGATATTTCTGATATTTTCTTGTTGCAAACTTCTTGGGAAATCAGCAGTGGCTTGTTCATGGAGTATTTCTATCATTTCTGCGTTAATTGTTTGAAAGGAGAGATAGCTTTTGTTTTTCTAGGGTAATTGCCTTTGCCTTGTTTATGATATCATTATTTTCCCTTTTCTTATTCCTTTGTATGCATTATTTACTTTTTCACAGCTATCTCTCTATTTTTCTAAATCTTTACAATTACTTTCTCCTTTCCAGCCCTTTAACTTTGTTATTTTGTTTTCTTTTTCTCACCTTATTTCAAGATTACCTCCCCTTTTCATCCCATTCGGAACAATTTGAATTTCCCAAGCCATTTTTCAGTTTCCATGGCAACGGTTGTCATTTTGATAATTTAAATACCAAAACTTGTTTGTACTCATCATAAGTAACCTGCCTGTCAAATTTTATTCAATTTGGAGCAATTTTTAATTTTCCCGCCATTTTCTGTTCCCATAGCAACGGTCCCCTTTTTTATAATTTTTACATCGGAACTCTCTTCTACACATGCTAAGTAACCTTCCTGTCAAATTTCATTCCATTCTGAGCATTTTTAATTTTTTCCCGCAATTTTTATGGTTTGATCACGTGTCAGCTGTCATCATCTTGATATCAGCTTTTGATTTTTAGATACACTCAAAAGTTGTCGGCATCAAATAAATCGAATTGTCAGCAATATTGGCATTTGTTTAAATTGTAGCATATCTTATTTCTCAAAATGAATTTCCAACAAAACTGCAGCCATTATTGCACATAAGTTAAAATGAAGTTCATAATTCTGTACACTTTAAGGGGGTAGACCAGGGGAAGCCTAAAATTCTAGCATGCCTCCTGTGTATCGTCAACCAGTATAACACTCGATAACCATATATTTCGCACATGCGCAAATGGTATCGGAATACGGGTAAACGGGATGAAAAACAACAGTGTTTTTAATTTTGTTTGTCATAGTTTGTGAAAGAAATAAATAAAAAGGACATTTTTTACTTAATCATGCCATTCAGACAAGTTAATGTGTATTGTTTTTCTTTCGATTTGGATTTTGAACCTGCATCTATTTCAAAACGTCAGATTGTGTATTGTGACGTCATAGAAACATACATGAATGGAAACGGGAAATCCGCCTTCTCTTAGATGGCTTCAGAAAGGAAAATTCCATTTTCTGTCATGTTAGAATTGAAATAATTCATGGCACGTATATGGTTATTGTCAATTAACCATGGACTGGGTCTATATATTCGTAACTTTAACCCCTTGTTAACGCTCTGTGTTAAATTCCAATATAAAGGCCAAGCCCATGGTTAAATTTCCAATAACCATATACCTGCCATGAATTATTTCTAAATTTTCCACTCGTTTAATTTTTTAAAATCATTTCAGTATTAAAATTACACATGTTCATGTCGACTTTAAGCAATTCTCAACAATTTTACCGTCCCGTTTTCTGTCTAGTGGTCATCAAATATACCCTGTTTTCTCATATTATTTGGTCCGTTCAGGACTTGATTGTGGTGTATAAAATTGGTGTATTAAATTTGAATTTGATTTAAAAATTATTTCAAATGCAAAATTCTGTAGTTTAGACATGTGTGAAAGTAAGCATGAATAGTGATAGTAAATTTAACTTACTCTATTTTTATCACTGTTACACACTTCTTGTAAACACTTCTGTCGTTTAATTTTCACCAAAACTCAGAATAGAAAGAAAACTAGTATATGTAAGATATATTTAAATTTTAGAAAATTCTACCGTCCAATTTTTCTTAATTTAGAATTAAGTGGGTAAAATCAATAAAATTGTTAAATCAGTGCTACAAATTACCTCCCTTGGAAGAAATCCGACTTTTACATATTTTCATTATCTTTGGACAGCATTGCAAAAATGTAAAGTAAAATGCGCTCATTATAAATAATTGAATGTTAGGTATTTGTTTTCATAACAAAATGAATATTTCTTGGCTGTGCGGAAAATTTTTTTATAATTTTAAAATTTTGATCAAACCTATTGTAATGATTCAATTGTTTGTTTAAGTAATAAAAATAGTAATGGTGCATCACATGATTCCCCGCCACGTTTAACAAAATTTCTAAGTTAACAGGGGCATAACTCCACAACTATGTGTACCGCTGAACCCAAAATTATACTTGACCTGTGTTTGTGGTAAACAATTTACATATCAAGTTTGAAGAAAGGACGCTATTTCATTCACAAATGACTAAATACCGAAGTTACTGTGAATTTAAATTCTGCATATACGCATTTTGACAACTTATGTCTCTTCAGTGCAGATAAAATCTAAATGTTTGGAAGACCATAACCTCAAAGATGTTTAAAAACTGATAGAGAACAAAAAACCAATATGATCGAAATGTGAAGCCAAAATCAGCTAAGGACAGAGCTTTGCATGAGGGAGATACTCCTTAGTTTTCAACAAAATTTACAAAAATTTAGATATTGTAAGGTTCCAAATAGAATCGGCTTTCGGGTCAGCACAGAAGTACTGACTACTGGGTTGGTGAATACCCTCGGGGACTAATAGGCCACCAGCAGTGGCATCGACCCAGTGGTAACAAATGACTAAATACCGAAGTTACTGTGAATTTATGAGTACGAAATCCTAAAATTTGGAAAATTTCAAAGTTTGAAGGGGCATAACTATAGAACCCCTTGTGCCTCTGAACCAAAAATCGAACTCGACCCGAGTTCTGTGGTAAACATCTTTAATACCTAGTTTGAACACCTGAACACCTTGAATTATTTCGTTCACAAGTTATCAGTCAGAAACCATAAAATTCGCAAAATTTTAAAGTTTCAAGGGGCATAACTCCAGAACCCCTTGGAACTCTGAACCCAAAATCAATCTCGATCTGAAATTTGTGGTAAACAAGTTTCATACCAAGTTTGAAGACCTTGTATTATTTTGTTCACAAGTTATCAGCCGGTAATCCTAAAAATCGCAAAATTTCAAGGTTTCAAGGGGCATAACTCCAGAACCCCTTGAACCTCTGAACCCAAAATCGAATCGACCTTAGTTTTGAGGTAAACAATTTGCATACCAAATTTGAAGACCTTGTGTTATTTCGTTCACAAGTTATTATTCGGAATCCTTCGGGGCGGACGGACGGACAGACATACATACGGGCGGACGGACACACGACTGAGGGTATCACATTATACCTCGCCACTTCGTGTGGCAGAGTATAAAAAAGTGAAAAACAGAGTTATCTCCTCCTAATTCAGGTCTAATCCCTTAAACGATCTTATTTTCATAATAACTTTAGTCGTGAATGATTATGCTTTGTTTATAACGAGGCATAATTATTTTCGCAGTTGTCCTTTCATCTTTTTTAAAAGACAATTTTGCGATGCTTTCTTTTCGCGAATAAAATGATGGTTTAAAGTATATTTTGCATGATTATCGTTTCCTGTATGCATAGATAGGAATAGTTGGGAGAACGGGAGCCGGAAAATCATCTCTTACCCAGGCTTTATTCAGACTTATAGAACCTGTCGAAGGATTTATTGCAATAGATGAGATAACTACAACTACGATAGGACTTCATGATCTGAGGCAGAAAATTACTATTTTACCTCAGGTAAATAAAAGGAATAAGTTAACAAAAAATACACAACTTCCTTCATTGAGCAATAAAGGGATATGGAGTAAATGTACAAAGGACAAAATTCTTATAGATATATGGAATGATTTAGCTGCAGCTATTTATATTATATTTATAAAATGCTACTGATGCGAGGTAACTCCTTGAAAGACGTGTACAGCATATTGCAATTTACTGTATTTTATGCAGCTTCGGTATTTTTGTATTTAGCAAATTGAACATCGCTTTTTCATCTTGAAGCTACCTTTAGGCCATCAAAAAAGAGCAAACACTCCTACCGAATTGTAAGATGAAGACGGCCTCTAGCACCGGATTCAGTGGAATTGACTTCCTTAGTGTTGAACAACGCTACAACCATATATCTTCACTTTTGGTCATGAATGCGGGGTCGTGCATACCTCAGGATGAGTGAAATTTTAGCTGCCATATGGAACACAGCAAATTTCAGGACGTTTTAATACTACGCCACAAAATTTATCTTCAAGTGAAATTCCAAATGAATACAGAAGCAAAAGCCAAAATCATATATCCAGAATGCAGGGCAATTTAAGGATTACATGCAGAGAGAGAACGTAAAAGACGAAACAAACATAACTAAACGCCACAAAAATAAGCACTAACAGTAATCAGGTGCTCCGGAAGGGTGATCATGACCTGCTACGTTTGTGTCACTGTCAAAGATTTGACAAAAAGGATGCTGAAAATTATAATCTAAAAACATTGTTTTCGAATAATTTACCTTATTATATGTTCAAGTCATTCATGACTGCGTAGGTAAGTGATATGTCATACGATGACTAGCTGTATAAATCTTAGTCAAACTTAGTCAAACATGGGATGCAGTTTCCAGAAGCTATTTATTTTTTCAGGATCCTGTTTTGTTTTCTGATTCCCTGAAAATCAATCTAGACCCTCTTGGAAAATTTTCTGATACAGATATATGGCGAGCCTTGGAATGTGCATATTTGAAACAATTTGTAATGAATCAACCAGGACAACTTATGTCAGAACTTGGAGAAGGCGGAAACAATCTGAGGTAAAACAAATTGTTTGGTAAAAGGGAAGCTTTTAATATGAAAAAGAAAGGAAATGGGGTAAATTTCAAGGAGACAACATCTCATATCTAGGTTAAAACGACCTAAATCAAAGCATCTAGGGGTCATCGTACGGTCTTCGACACAGTGGGAACCTCACACCATATAGCAAAATGCCCCCCAAAAAATTAAAAAAGAGAATAAATCAATGGAAACAAACCACATCAAATAACCCGAATATTAAGAAATTAAAATTTTTAAGAAGACAAGGAAAAGCCAATAATCAACATATTCCTGACTTTGGACAGCACAAAAATTGCGGTGGGGTTACACTCGTTTTCTTGGATCCCAACCCTCCCCTATGTGCGATTAATGGCTACAAAATAAATACACAAAAGACTCACAATAAAATCAAACTAGAAAAAGGTCCAACTTATCAAGACGAGTACCATTACAATGAAGTAAATAAAACATAAAGACAATACACACGGGTACTGTCCGGATAAATGCTCGCAGGTACTTACAGCTAGCTAAGGACATAATTTCCGTTGACTATGATATCAAGCCTTCTTACATATGAAACTTTAATTGAAATACTTGTAAATAGATTTCGTATAACAACATCATCAATTATGAAAGAAGAACATGATATTGTGCAATGCCAAATACTGCCAATATAAAAAATTGTTTATATGTAGTTATGGTGTAAAGCATTTAGGAAATGATCAATATTTTTGCCAACGAAAACCAGAAGTAAAGATTTAACAACAATGCAGTATTGATATCCTTTATCAATAAGTTTGTTCAACGGATTAATAAGCTTCGGAGTGTGTGCCCGGGCAACAACTTCTCTTTACTCCCCTTTGGGTCGTTGTCTCTTTGACACATTCACCGTTTCCCTTCTTTTTCCTATTGTAAGGTCAATATTTGAATTTATGCGCTTTGTAAATGATATTTCCATATAGTTTGAATGTAAAATGCCCTTTTGTATCAGAAATAGCACTGCATGTAGAACCAAAAACTGAATAAGTCAATGTATCTATAATAAGATTGAAGGAATGTTTTTACCAATTTATGATATCTAAACCCTTGATGCAGAATTTTTTTAGTGAGACAAATATTTTGGTCGTTGAAGTCAGAAACATCACTGCATACTCGTGCATATCGAACAAGTTGTGAAATGTAGACCCCGTAAGAAGGGGCTAACAGAACATCGCCGTCGAGATTAGGACAATTGACTATAGGGAAGGAGAAATAACCCCTTTTATCATAAACTTTAGTGTTTAACTTTTCTTGATTTATTGATATATCAAGATCAAATAAGGAGTATGATCACTGCTGCTATTGGATTTATTTATAAAAGTAAGTTCGGCAGGATAAATTTCATCTGTAAATTTAGAAAATTCAGGATTATTTAAAGCCAAAATATCGTCCAAATATCTATATGTTTTGTTAAATTTATCCACAAAATGCTGTTTAGAAGGGTCTTTTTGAATTTTTGCCATGAATTGTAACTCGTAGCAATAAAGAAATAAATCTGCTATGAGAGGTGCAAAGTTGGTAACCATAAGAATACCTATTTTTTGCCGATAGACTGTATCACCTAAACGAACAAAAATATTATCAAGAAGAAAATTTAATGCTTTTATCATATCCTGACAAGTCCAGTTAGTATATTTGTCATGTTTGTCGTCACTGAAAAACGACTTAAATTTATTGCAATAAATGTAAGTACATTCTGATTTTTTGAAGGACCATTAATTTTGATCAAATGCGAAAATTTCTGTGATGAGTGTAGTGGTAATGTAGAATTAAGGTTAGAAAAATCATAGCTATCGACGGAGGTGTATGCTTCACTAACAGATCGAAGTCTTTCCAAAACTTCTACCGAATTTTTAACACTCAAAAGTAGTTAATTCCACTGTATTCATAACATTTGTTGCTAAAGTTGATGACGATATTTTTTATGGTAGTAAGTGCACTGGTCAGTAAAACAGAAATGTGTGTAGTTGAACACTTACTTGATGCCGAAATAAAACGAATTTTGAAAGGATTTTTTTGAAGTTTAGGAAGAACTTCGGTTCATAGGAAGAAACTTAATGTAAACCAGATGTCGATATAAAGCACCTACGGAATATCAATATGACACGAAATAGCGATGTCAGACTGATTAAGAATACCCATGATAACATTAAAAGGATATAGTTGTAACAAAACAAAATGACGTTGAACATGAGTAAACATATAATAATATATAAAAGAATTATGTAAAGAATATATTTTTGGGAGCGATTTACTTTTGTAATTTTCGCGAGATTAAAACAAAAAAAAATGCTGAAATAAATTATCGCGAATATTTCCAATCCTTTCATTAATTAAGCTAAAAAAAAGAAAATCACAAATATTACTCAAAACGAAATTCAGCAGGAGGGAAAACGTGAAAAAAAGGTTGGTACACAGTGTCTCCTTTGTTATAAACTAAAATTGCTTATTATATTGCTTTCTTCCATGACAGTTGTTGTCCATGATACACAATCTAAGGTTTATTGCAGACTGCCTCCGAAAATGCCATATCCGGTTTAGCAAGAATTATCAAGAGGCTGCCATGAACTGTTAGAAAGGAATGCATTTTTGTCTTTATGTGATTAAAATGAATATATATTTCAAGAAACAGGCCGTTTCTGCCATAATTCATTATTATTTTAGCAAGGGTTGTAGGTAAATTTGCAACTGTTTATCCCGAGTAGCAGCGGATAATATCAACGAAAACTATCCTAAAATGACAAACAGATATCGGATGAACATGATTTCGATTTGA